>JANSMC010000090.1:0-100174 GCA_029299015.1 Ophiostoma montium | reverse complement strand
TGACGAGGCATTTGGCTACCTTAAGAGCTGTTTGTACCCCCCCGTTTTCACAGGAGGCCAGACTATATCTTAAGTTTACGAGAGCGGCTGTTATTTTGACCGCGTTGCCGACCAAGCGCGGTGTCGAGGTGGTGAGGCCGTTCGTCAATGGGTCGTTGAGGGGCCATCAAGAGGGGCCATCAAGAGGGCCGTCAAGAGGGGCCGTCAGGCTGTGAAGAGGCATTGACAGAGACCTTTGACAGAGACCATGACAGCCACCTACAGAGACCACTGACACTGACCGTGTGGTCACTAATGGCCTGTCATCGGTTTATGCATTAAGCAAAAAAAAAAAAAAGAACAAAAACGCCTCGTCGGCCGCATCGTGGCTGCAGCTCATTCATGCATTGACTATGTACTTTTTATTTTGATTGATTTCATCAAATATATACATACATACTACCCCCTAGTAGTCAATCGTCTTCACCTTGGCCTGCACCTCGGGCGGCAGCTCGTCCAGCGTAATCAGGCCGTCCTGGATGCAGTCGCCCAGCACGAAAAAGGCCCGCTCCTGCGCATAGCCAAGGTAGTCGAACTCTTCCTCCTCCTCGGCCGCCGGCTTGTCGTCGTCGTCGTCGCTGTCAGTATCGCCATCACCAACTGGCAGCTTGTCTGCCTCGGCCGTCAGACTGAACCCCGGCACCTTGGCCTGCACAATGCCCCAGGCCACCCACATGGCGCTGTTGGCTGCGCGCCACAGCCGCGCCTCGGCCATGAGCTCGTCGACCTGGCGCTCGAGCAGCTCCTCGCGGCGTTTTTCTTCTTCCTGCCAGCCGCCGGCCGGCGTGCGCGCGTCCAGCATAAAGTCGGTGGGGCCGGGGGCCGATACAGAAGATGTACTAGGAGCCGACAGCAGGGACTGCTCTGGCAGCGTGGCTAGGGGCAGCGACGTGGGCCCAAAGCGCGGCGTGCTGCTGGAGCCTTGGTGCGGGTAGTCGGGCCGGTGGTCGACGTAGGCGCGGATGAAGCGGCGCTGCTGCTCGACGTCTGGGTAGCGTTCCGGAACGCAGTTGTGGGCATCGACGGCGTCGTGGTAGTTGTAGGTCCACTCGGTGAAGTGGTTGACAAACTCGACGCCCGGTGGGTTGGCGGCGGCATACTCGAAATCAATGACAATCAGCTGCTTGTGCTCGTTTTCGGGCTGCAGCAGCGGCGACCGCGACTGGGCGTCGGGCCGGATGCGCAAGATGTTGCCGTACTGCGTGTCGTTGTGGGCGAACGTCAGGCGGTCGCGGATCGTGCGTGTGGCTGTGGCGTTGGCGTTGGCGTTGGCGTTGGCGTTGGCGTTGCTGTCATTGCTGCCACCATAGAATCGCAAGACCTTGGCCCGGTGTGCCTCGAGCAGCGCCTTGAACACGGGCCACGCGACGCCGCACACGTAGCCGCGGTCCTTCCACTTGTCGATAAAGGGACCCGTGTGCGGTGGCGGTGTTGTTGTACCGTTCTCGGCGGCCTCGCGGTACAGCCGCACCTCGTTGTCCAAGAACGTAATCGTCGCCTCGACCGACTCGAGCCAGCGGTCCCAGTTCTGCCACACGGTCGGCCCGCCGTCGCGCTCCTCCTCGAGCAGCTCGATGCCGTCGTGCAGCTCGCGCATGCGCTTGGCAATCTGCTTGGACGTCTCGGGCTCGCGCAGGTTGGCGGCCGTCAGCGTCGTCGCCGTGAAGAACTGCTCAAAGCGGCCATTGGCAAACGTGCCCAGCAGCCGCGGGCCAATCTTTTTGCGCGCCAGCCGCCGCAGCACGCTGAGCTCCTTTTCGCGGTCGATCAGGTGCTCGACCTGGGGGCCGTAGATGCGGAGGAGCAGTTTGTTGGGCAGCGTGCGCTTGTTCTCCGTTGTAGCTGCTGCATCCCCCCCGCCCAGATCGGCCGGAGGCGACACGACATAAACGGCATTGGTCAGGGCGCCGCTCAGCCGCTCGACGGAAATGGTCTCGCCGGCGTCCAGCGGCACCTTGCGCCAGCCCTTGAGCCGCAGCGTGTGGGCGAGCCGGATGATTTCGCTCTTGAACTTGTACCACGCCTGCCGCTCCTTTTCCTCGCGGCGCCGGCTGCTCAGGGACAGTGTGTCGGCCGCGGTCGCCGTCGCCATCTCCGCCCGGCCCGTCACCATGAGCGGCGTGCCCGCCGACGTCGACGCGTACTTGAGCGTCTTGGAGTTGTCCAGCACCGCGTCGCAGCCGGGCACCAGCACGTCGCCGTCGTAGTACTCGGTGTCGGACGATGCCGTGCGGCTCGGCTGGTACCGCAGAGGACGCGGCTGTCGCCGGCCGCTGACGAGGCTGCTACCAATACCACCAAAGCTGCCACTGCGCAGCGACGCGTCAAAGCCGAGCGCCGACATGCCGTCGTCCAAGATCCGCTGCAGCCGGTCGAGCGACACATCGCTCGAGTTGGACTCGATGGACGCCGCGCGGTGGTGGCGTCGGACCACGACGTCGCTGCTGGGTTCGGCCTCCGTCTCGGCCTCGGCCTCCTCGGCACTGTCGGCACCATCATTGCCGTCCCGCCTCTCGCGCTTGCTGCTCTTCCCCTCCGGCGGCGACCGGTTCTTGCGCCCACCTCCGTGTGCGCGCACGCGCCGCGACTTGCGCGTCTCCCTTTTCGCGCGCTCGTGCTGGATCCATTCGGCCACCTGGACCAGCAGCCGCCCGCTAATGTGGTCGATGCTGCGGTGGCGCTGCTGGTGCTGGTGCTGCTGCAGCGGGTTGGTGGTGGCCAGCGGTGGGCGCACAGGCGCACGTGCGTCGTCGATGGCGGCGGCGGTGGCGGCGGCGGCGGCGGCGGCGGCGGTCGACGGATTCACCACCGACGGCGGCTGAACCGGCGTCGTCGGCGTCGTCACGACAACGGCGGCCCGGCCACTAAGACGCTTGGCGGCCACGCTGGCAGGGAACTGTTTTCTCGGAGGCAGGTCCTCGACAGGAGGTGACTCGACGACGTCGGTGACGTCGGGCTCGGCGATCTGGACGGCTGGTTGTGTTAGCATGGCGGCGGAGGGACAGGATCAAAGTCAATGTGTGTATGAACAAAAGAAACCAGCAAACAGAATGACAAAAGTAGCCACCCTTTTGACCGCCCAGACCGCTTGCCCACGATCCTTCAATGGGAAAGGGGAAGGGGGGGGGGGGGGGGGCGGGCTGCGGAAGAAGATAAGGTTATCACGCGGGACCCCCCCCGAGCGGTGAGGTGAGGGTCCAGCGCGCACGTTCCAGGACATTCGACAACAGAATACGATACAAACAAGACAGACATGTGAGGCTTTACCTTTGGTGAGAGTGCCGGGCGTGGTGTCGTCCCGGAGCGCCGACCGGAGCGGCACCGACCGAGGCGAGCCGAGTGCTGGCGGATTGGGCATGGCGGCGGGTGTGTGGATGTAGAGAGAAAAACAATCTTTCTCACTTCTTCTTCTCACTGCTTCTCACTGCTTTCTCACTTCTCAAAAGCGCAGCGATCGGAAGCGAGATCGAATCGAGCAGGTGATCGTGTCGGCGGGGGAGATAAGGGGATAAGAGATAAGGTGACAGGCTGCGATAGCTCGGTGGGGCTGCCAGTCGCGTGTGCTAAATCGTACGGTGTGAGAGCACGAGCACGAGCACAAGCACGAGTAGTCGCAAACAGGGAATACGGGGAGTTCGCAGTGTGTGCGGGTCGGGGGCTGTCATGTCCGTCAGTCGTTGTGCGTTGCAGGCTGCAGCTGCACTGGCTCTGCCCGGTTTGAGACGTCACTGCATGTGGTTTTCGGCATGACTCGGTGTGGCGTTAGCGGGGGGCATTATGGATTAGTGCATATGCATCTATGGGGGTATGTCTTCTACCAATTGTTCCTTCTACCAATGTTCCTCACTGTATTCTAGCGTTCTCCCACTGTATCCCAACCGCTGAGTATACACGTGTGCAGCTGTATCTTGGCTGCATTGCCGTCGGCTCGGCGCGGCGTGCGTCCGGCTGCACATCTGTCGCCAAAAGCGACAAGACGTTGTAATGCCACCGAGTCAGAGCGACGAGTCCACGTGAGTCCAAACGCCTATTTCGTGGCTCTGCACTGATATCCGACTCGTCTGCTCGTCCGGCCGGGTGCTCGTCAAGCCGGGTGCTCGTCCGGCGTGCCTTGATGATGAACATTGTGTCCTTTGGCATTATGACGTCGGTGTCTGACCTCGGACATTGTAAATCGTAGTCTGGTCCCGCCCACTGCCTACAACAGACCGTCGCTCTCGCCCTTGCGGCGCTCAACCCGCTTCTGCTCCCAGTTGTCCAGGTCCTTGTGCGCCATTCGCTGCCTGCATTAGTATTGGCCTTGCTCTGAGTTAAAGAAGGAAAGCAGACGTACGTTAAACTCCTCGCGCATGTTCACACGACGCGCGCCCTTGCTGATCCCCAGCGCATCATCCTTGGAAATCTGCTGCACCTTGCGGTCGTGGCGTTCGTAGCGGATGGCCGTCGCCGGCGTTAGCACAAAGGAGCCGCCGACGATGACGGCCAAGAAGGGCAGGCCAAACAGCGCAAACGGGTGCTTGGCCATGGCGGCGCGGTAGCGGCCGGCAAAGGTGTTTATGTGCGCCGTCGAGCGGTATTTTTTGTTCTGAAACGACATTGCGATGGATGGTGAAGTGGTATTCGTAGGGTACGAGTAGTAGAGTTCATGCTGAACATCAGATGGAGTTGGAGATGGAGTGATTAAAGTGGAGAATAAAGAAGATAAGAGAACGATACTCGACTACCCCACGTGACTGCGCGTGGCCGCCCCGCAGCGCGTCCGTGAGGCTACGAGTACCTTTTAGCCATGCAAGGCCAACACATGCAAGACAGCACCACCAACACCTGCGCCTGATGACGCTCTACCATGAGCGTGCAGCCACACAATGCGTCAGTGCGCCCCGACGGCGGCGGCGGCGGCGGCAGCAACGGCGGCAACGGCAGCAATGGCAACGGCAACGGCAACGATTCTGCCGGTGAGACCACAGCCCCAAATCAACAGCAACAGCAACAGGATGACCCGTTTCAACGCAACGCAAAACGGCGACGAACAGAGATCGGGACCGGCACCGGCACCGGCACCGGCACTGGACCACCCGTGGATGTGGCAGTGGCACTGCGGACGCGCATGTGTGCACGATTTGGCGTGGCAATGGGCGGCAGCCTGTGGGACACGGCACGGAACATGACGGATGCCGTTGTTAATAATCAGGACAACAACAACGACGAGGAGAGCTTGTTGGCGGCCATGCGGTTTCTGGCCGAGTCGCTGTGCGTGGCCGACCACACGGCGTCGCTCAATGAGGCGACGACGACTTCCGCCGACGACAACGATACCAGTGCCAGTGCCAATGCCAGTGCCAGCGCAGCAGCTATTTTGTGCACGCACTGTTCCGTGTTCAATCCGACGACACATCTGGCACGGCACCGCGAGCGGGACCGCGAGGGCGTGGCGTCGATTTTTCGCGCGTTCCACGCTGTTGTGACGACGGGGTCTGTGCCACTACAAAGCCCTCTGACGGTGCGGGCGCTCGTCCTCTGCCGACGCATGGCGCTGCATGCCAACACGCGGGACCTGCTGGACTACGAGTCGTCGGACGCGTGCCGGTGGTGTGCGCGGCAGCTATACAGCGCGGACCGGGGTGTACGAACACAGGCGGCGTGGGTTTTATTTCCCCTACTCGTTCTATTCTGAACTGTTATACTAACTGACCAGTAAAACCCTTGGCGCGTATTGTCGCGAGCGGACCGACGGCTTCAGCGAGGTCATGGACAAGAACCGCCGGCGCTTCTTCCGCGGGCTCGATCTTCTACTCCAGTCGGGCGACTGCATCACGCAGGAGCTGAGCGCGCTGGCGTGGACGCAGCTGGGCATGGTGGTGTGCGAGAATCAGCTGGAGCCGATGCTGTGCGGGCTGCTGCGGCACCTGGACAGCGAACACCTGCCGGTGCGGAACATGGCGCTGGCCGAGCTGCGGTACCTGGCATCGTGGTTCCAGCGCACGCCGGCCGAGCTGTTTGAGCCGTACTGGCGGTCGACGGCGCACCTGATTGTGCAGCACATTGCAGGGCGTCCAGGCGTGGCAGACGCGGTGGCCAACCTGTTTGGCACGACGGCGGCCAAGCTGGCGCTGCGGCTGCAGTCGCAGGCGATTCCGGAGCTGCTGTTCCGGCGGCAGCTGGCGCCGATCCGGGCGATTGCAGCACTGCGCGGTGATGGTGACGGAAACGACGGCGACGGTGACGAGGTGTGGCCGACAATTATGGACAAGACAAACCTGACGTCGATCCTGGCGTTTTGGGTGCAGCTGCCGCAGGCCGTGGCGACGCTGGACGACCTGATGGAGCTGCTGCAGGCGTTTTCGGCACGCATGGGACCCGCGACGATCCGCGAGGTGATGGGGGTGGCAGCGATTCCGGTGCTGGGCGAGCTGTTTATCCGGCTGACGCACGAGGGGGGCCGGATCCCGGACCACTTTGGGAATATTGCCGAGGACGGCATTGGGTTCCGGCCGATCTTGACCGTGGCCAAGCTGTTGAAGAATGACAACGATAGTGACGGCAACAGCAGCAAACGCCAAAGCGACGCCGAGATTGTCATTGATTTTCTGTCGCAACACGTGCTCGGCTTCACGACGCGGCTGTCGGACGTGCGCGGGCACGACGGCAAGAAGCACCTGTGCCACTGGATCGAGGGCATTGAGGCGCTGGAGCTGCTGATCAAGTACCTGCGCAGCGAGATCCGCGTGGCGCGGCCGCAGGTGACGGCCTTTTTGCTGGACGCGCTGTGCACGGACACGGCGTACGCGGCGTGCTGGCAGGTGGGCGTGCGGCGCGCGGCCATGTCGTGCTGGGCGGCGCTGGTGCAGAACGTGGGCGACGACAGCGTGCACACGCTGGTGGAGACGACGTTTGCGGTGATCCGGCGCAACTGGGGCCAGTTTGGCGAGTGGGAGCGCACGCGGTGCCGGGAGCTGTTTGCGTGGCTGCTGGCGGGGACGGGCACGACGACGGTGCTGGCCGACAAGATCGACGTGCTGCCGCAGCTGCGCGTGGCCGAGCTGCACAAGGCCGTCGACGCCAAGCTGGACCGGCTGCGCAAGCCGTTGGGGGCCATGCAGGCCATTGACCTGTTTGCGCAGCGCATAGCCCACGAGAACCTGGACGTCGTCGGCGTCGCCCTCGAGGATGCCATTGCCTTTCTGCAGAGCAGCCACAACCAGGACGTGCTGCTGCAGCAGGCCCAGGCGCCCGCGGCCCAGCAGGGCGAGCAGGCGGGCTCGGCCGTGGCGCACTTTGTGCGGGCGCTGCTGGACTGCGCGGCCAAGTACAGCGCGTCGGTGCCGGCGGTGGCGGCCGACTGCGTCACGTGCATTGGCCTCGTGGGCTGCCTGGACGCGAACCGGCTCGGGGCCGTGCGCAAGGCGCCGCCGTTTGTGGTGGTGTACAATTTCAACGCGGCCGACGAGAGCGTGGCCTTTATCATGTACATGCTGGAGCACGTGCTGACGCGGGCGTTCCTGTCGGCGACCAACTCGACGAGCCAGGGCATGCTGGCGTACTCGGTGCAGAACCTGCTGGCCAAGTGCGGCATCAGCGCGGCGGTGCGCAGCGAAGGGCGCGGCGGGGAGGGCCGTGACATGCGCGACATGCGCGACCTCTACAGCAAGTGGAAGGCCCTGCCCGAGCTCGTGCAGGTGGTGCTGGCGCCGCTGCTGGTGTCGCGCTACCACATTGCGCTGCCGGGCCCCGTGGCCATCCGCTACCCCATCTTCCGGGCCGGCCGGACGTATGCCGACTGGCTCAAGATCCTGGTGGCCGACCTGCTGGCCAAGACGCAGAACGCATACGGCGAGATCTTGTACGAGTCGCTGGCGCGCGCCGTCAAGGGCCAGGACCTGGCCGTGGCCGAGTTCCTGCTGCCCTACATGGTCGTGTACGTCGTGACGGGCCCGCGCAGCTCGACCCAGGACCGCGACCAGATCACGCGCGAGCTGCAGCGCATCATTGCCGAGTACCAGCCGCGCGACGAGGCACCGGCCGTGGAAAAGGAGCAGGCCAAGCTGTTTTATGACGCCGTGTTCCGCGTCATTGAGTATGCCCTGGTGTGGCTGCGCAGCTGCATCCACTACGACAAGCCGATGGGCGTGGCCCACATTGAGAAATTTATCGAGGCCTTTCCCGCCGAGGTGCTGTCGCAGAAGGCACTCTACTGCAAGGACTATGCGCGGGCCATGTTCTTTCTGGAGCCTGTGGCCATGGCGAGCGTGCCCGACGCGGGGGCTGATGGGTCTGACGCCGCCGACGCCGCCGAAGCCGTGGCCCGGCGCGACAAGGCCGAGTCGGACCTGATTGATATCTACGCAGCCATTGACGACCCGGACTGCCTCAGCGGCATCATGAGCAAGGTGGGCAGCTTCGTCGAGATGACGCCGTACCGCAAGGCGCTGCTGGAGCAAAAGGCCGGGCGCTGGGAGTCGGCGACGACGTGGCACCTGTCGGACCTGAGCACGGCGCCCGACAATGTCGACATCCAGGCGCGCGTGCTCAAGTGTTTCCTGGAGGCGGGTCATCACGACGCGCTGCTGGCCCGCGTCGACCAGATGAACGTGGCCGACGCGCCGGCCACGACCATCAACAAGGTGCTGCCGCTGGCGGTCGAGGCGGCGTGGGCGACGCTGCAGTGGGCGAAGCTGGACGCGCTGGTGCCCGTGTACAAGGGCGGCGACGTCACCGATTTGTTCAACGTCGGCATTGCCCATGCGCTGTCGCAGCTGCACCGGCGCGACGTGGCCGGGTTCGGGCGCACGCTGACGGCCATGGGCGAGCGCGTCGCGGCCAGCATGTCGTACTCGACGACGTCGTCACTGCAGGCGTGTCATGAGGCGATGCTGAAGGCACACGTGATGACAGATTTACAGATGATCAGCTCAGCAAAGGGGGCGGCGACAACGACAGATTCTATCGAGCAGCAACAGCAGCCGCCGCCACTGCCACCCCCCCGCGCGTTGGCTGCCGTCGTCCAGCGCCTCGACCTCCTGCAAGACGTCAGCGACAAGCGCTACCTGCTGTCGCTGCACCGGGCCGCCATGGAGTCGCTGCGGCCGGTGTACGGCGACGGCGAGATCTCGGCGCTGTGGCTGCTGGACGCGCGGCTGGCGCGCAAGACGGGGTCCAACGGCGAGTGTCTCAAGGCCATAGCCCACGCGCGCCAGCTGGGCGACCCGGCGGCCGAGGTCGAGAACGCCAAGCGCCAGTGGGCCTGGGGCGGCAAGCACCAGGCCATTGCCGACCTGCGCGTCGCTCTGAGCCGGGGCTTGCCTGGTGGCGATGCCTACGCCAAAAAATGGTCGACCCAGGAAGCAGCCCCCCTGGCCGCCCGGGCCCGGCTGCTGCTGACGCGGTGGCTGGACGCGAGCGGCGAGACGTCGCGGCTGGCCCTGCGCGACGACTACCGCGAGCTGGCCAGCAAGTACAGCGAGTGGGAGAAGTCGTACTATTTCCTGGGGCGCCACTACAAAAAGGTGCTCGAGGCCGAGCAGGCCCTGGTGCCCGACGAGCAGAGCGACGTGTACCTGACGGGCGACCTGGCGCGCTACGAGATCGAGGCGTACCTGCGGGCCGCGCGCCTCGGCAACAAGTACCTGCACATGACGCTGCCTCGGTTCCTGACGATGTGGCTGAGCCTGGGCTCGCAGATTGACCGTCCGCCCGAGGGCAAGGCCGCGCTGTCCGACGAGCTGCGCAAGCGCCGCGCCGACGTGTTGTCGAGTCTGCACCGGCGGCTGCTGCGGCAGGTGGCCCGGCTGCCCGCCTATATTTTCTATACGACGCTGCCGCAGCTCGTCGCGCGCATCAACCACCCCAACCGCGACGTGTGCCTCGTGCTCGACCAGATCATCAGCAAGGTCGTCCAGGCCTACCCGCAGCAGGCCCTGTGGAGCGTCTTTGGCGTCATGACGACGCGCGCGCGGCCCAAGGCCAACCAGACGAAAAAGGCCGCCGAGCGCCTGATTAAAGTGATTTGCGCGCAGGGGCAGCAGCAGCAGCAGCAGCAGACGAGTGCAAGCACTGCGGGGGGCAAGTTGCCCACCCTCCAGACCATGCTCCGCCGCGGCGTGTCGTTTGCCGACGAGCTCGTCAAGGTCGGCCGGCGCGGCAACTACCGCGCGCACAACACGACAAAGGCCGTCAGCCTGACGCGCGACATGAACTTTAACCCGCGCGACAATTTTCCGCCGCTGGTCGTGCCGATTGCGCGGTGTCTGACGGCGGCATTGCCGAGTCGGCTGGGGGCTGATGGGTCCGGCGGGTCGGGGTCGGGGTCGGCCACCGGGTCCGGGCCGGTATCAAATTCTGGTGACCCCGGCACCAGCACGGCCTCCGCCTCCGCCTCCGCCCTACCCACCCTCGACACGCACAACGCCTTTTCCTCCGACGTCATCACCATCCAGGCCTTTGAAGACGAGGTGCTCATCCTCGGCTCCCTGGCCCAGCCGCGCAAGCTCACGATCCGCGGCTCCGACGGCCGCCTCTACGACCTGCTGCTCAAACCAAAGGACGACATGCGCACCGACCAGCGCATCATGGAGGTCAATGCCCAGATCAACCAGGCCCTGCGCAAGGACGCCGACGCCACGCGCCGCGAGCTGTCCATCCGCACCTATGCCGTGACGCCGCTCAACGAGGACTGCGGCATCATCGAGTGGGTGCTGGGCCTCAAGACGCTGCGTGAGATTTTGCGGCCCTACTACGACCTGCGCCGCGCCACAGTCCAGCCGCGGCCCCCCGACCCGATCGAGATCCAAAAGATGCTGACCGAGGCCGCCCAGCAGCAAAAGACGCGCGGCGACCGCCAGCAGCTTGTCTTCACCCAGACCATCCTGCCGGCCTACCCGCCCGTGCTGCACGAGTGGTTCATGCGTCGGTTTCCCTATCCGGCGGCCTGGTTCACCGCCCGCTTGCGGTTCACGCGCTCCGTCGCCGTCATGTCCATGACGGGTGCCGTGCTCGGCCTCGGCGACCGCCACTGCGAAAACGTCCTCGTCGACCAGGACAGCGGCGGCGTCATGCACGTGGATTTCAACTGTCTTTTCGAGAAAGGTCGCTTATTCACGCAGCCCGAGACGGTGCCCTTTCGTCTGACCCAAAACATGCGTGCTGCCATGGGCATCTGCGACCATCGGGGCCCCTTTCGGAGGTCCTGCGAACTCACGCTGCAGACCATGCGCGCCCAGGAGGAGACGCTGCTGGCCGTGCTCGAGGCGTTTATTCACGATCCGACGCTCGACCTGCAGGCCGAGGCGCGCGGGGCAGGTCAACAACATTTAGCGGGAGGAGCGGGAGGAGCGGGGGGAAGTGCAGCCCGGGCCAAACCGCCGCCCGTCGTCAAGCTCGACCCGCCGAGCGTTGTGAAGAACATTCAGCGGCGCATCAATGGTCTGTTGTTTGAGGAGACGATCCCGCTGGGCGTCGAGGGCCAGGCGTGGGAGCTGATCAAGCAGGCGACGGACCCGGCGAACCTGGCGGCCATGTACATTGGGTGGGCGCCTCATTGGTGATCGGTGCGATGTGGTGGCGATGTGGTGGCGATGTGATGTGGTGACGATGTATTATGTAATCTTCACGATATACGAGTACGGAGTATATACGAGTATACGACAGTCTACTATTATTTATGCCAGAACGACTACTGCAACGCTCGAAATGATGATCAGCAGTCGCTACGACGGACAAAAGCGGCACAGACACTACGGAGTATTCGTACGGAGTACACAAACAGCTGCACGCACAGATGGGCGGCAGAGGTACGATAGGCGCCGGCAGCTGCAAGCACAGACGGCTGCGAGCACGGGTGATAGCAAGCAGCAGCACAGCACGGGTGACGGCAGCAGCACAGACAGGCAGCAGGCTGATTGACGGCTGACTGACGCTGACTGACAGCTTATTGACAGACTGCACCATGGACACAACACAGCACAGACACTGCAGATACCACCTTGTCGCGGTACTCGTGATCCAGTCATGAGTCAAGTCTGCCTAATCGTGATGATGGTCAAACGATGGTCAACGATGGTCAGTCTATTGCATTGCCATTGCCGTGAAACGGCACTTTGATTCCTACGAGTACGGAGAACCCCTACACACCCTTGTCACGATCATCGAGTCATATGGCCATGGTCTGCCGTGCCACCGATCATCCTACTATTAACCTATCAACCTTGCCTAATGATAAACCTTGCCATCGTCATCGCCGTGAAACGACACTCTATTTTTTCTTACTACCCTTGCGGCGTCGCATCCGTGCCGTACGGAGTACGGAGTACAAGTCGCAAATGGAACCCCAGAGGACCCCAGAGAGGAGGGCCGTGCGCCCTGCCGACGATGCGCGGCGGCTGCTGCGACTGTCCATCGTCTACGGAGTGCGAGTAGCGATTTTCCCCCGGGGCCTGGTTGCCTAAACGAGGCATTGCCCGTGCCGGGAGCGTGGTGTTTCGGCGCTAGGCCGGATGGGGGGGTGCTGGGTACTGCTTGTTGGGCGCTCGTTGGGCGCTCATGGCTGCTAAAGAGCGCTGGTGGCCGCACGACCGAGGGCGAATGCGACGTTGAGGGGTCTTTATCGTTTTCACGATCCCTCTTATTCACTACGACCAAACGAGCAACGAGAGGGTGATCACTACGAGAATGCCCATCTTCCGTGCGCTCTGTCGGGGGGGTTGTTTTGCGGGCGATTCACGAGGATGAGAGCACGCGTTATGTCGTACGTCGAGGTGCAGTAGTGAGACGGGAGCCATCTTGGTTACGATATGAAGTACATTTTGTCATCGTGTCATCTTGTCATGTCCGTCATCGCCGACGTCCATCCGGAACAAGGGGAGGGGTAGTGGTCAGTCAGCTGGCCGTGCACGGCCCATTCGGAATCGGCAAAAGGATCGCAAAAAAAAAGAAGAAAAGCAGGCTAGCCGATTAAAGCTCCGTCGATACAGAAAAGTAAAGAAAAGCGTGCTGCCATCTACGAGTACGAGTACTCGTTTCACCGTTGATTCCGGTTTGTTCCTGACTACGCCCTTGCTTCCTTTTCTTTGTCTTTTTTTCGCACTTGTCATATCTTTGCTATCTGTCAACGATATCTTCATCTCTTATCTCTGCAACGGCTTCCACTTCACTCCTTGCGTCGCCTGCATTGGCGCCCAGCATGTCTTATTGCCTGCTGTCTCACTTGGTCAGTTGACGTCGACCAAGGTGTCAGACGATGGCCTGTCTCAGGACAAGTAGAGAAAAAGGTAGAGAAGAAGAAGAAGACGAGGAAACAACATGTGGAAACAAAACGCAAGACTGCAACCATCTAGCCAAGACGGGACAAGGCTACGGGTACTCGTATGACGAGCAGAAGACGAGCCGAAAGAACGAGGCATTAAATCGGCAGATGGGTTTGAAGGTTGATAGTCTTCAAGCCAAGATACGACTACTCGTAGAGGTTTTTTTTTTTGGTTTTTTTTGGTTTTTTTTTTACTTGCACGCATTCACTCAATACGAAGCAAATACGAAACGAAGAAAAAATCAAACAAAAATCGAATCCTTCAAACGGCAAGGCCGAGGGTTAAAGTTGGGCGCGATGCCGGGACAAAGACGGCTGCAATCCACCACCCGCTCCACCCGATATCATATTATCCATTGTCTCCATGGGAATGTCCGGGATTCATCAAAATTCACGACAAAGAAGATGGTTTTTGTCACGGCGTGCACGACGCTTATGTCCGTCGATCAGCAGATGGCAGCTGTGGAAAAAATGATGTGAAAAATTATGAATAAAAAATGATGTGAATGATCTATCAAAATATTTGCTTGGCAGTGATTTAAACAAAAGTATAGATACAAACAACGAACAACGGACAGACAACTTCAATAGTGTACCTTTGTCAGCCCAGCCCAAGCAATACCAAGCACATTAGATCACAATAGATCACAATAGATCGCCAGGGCATCGCCTTGCGGCCTGCAATGGCCTCTGCTCACTGGCGGTCGATCGTCTACTCGTCTACTCGTCTACTGAGTACTAGCTGCTGCTCCGGATACAGCAGCGCTCCTCGTTGCTCTGCCGAGAAGGCTGGCCGTGCTGCCCCGCTGAGGCAGCCCTCTAGCGCTCTAGTCTGTAAGAAAAGGAGGGTAGTCAGTAGTGTCCGCGGCTCGTCGTATCTTTTTTCTTTGTTCATCTTTGTTCATCTTTGTCCATCCTTGCGCTATCAGCAGCGGTTGATTCATGGATGATTTACATCGACGATGCGAAAGACCTTTTCTAGTTAATTACTCTCGTTCTGTCGTCGTCTAAAACTTGATTGCTCTCGGCAGCTGCTCGGCATTCTCTCCGTTCCGAGGAAACGACTCTTGGACGAGCATCGTATCTCCGTTGATGGAAAAATGGAAATCGACAAATTGCCAGCACTCTTACTCAGTAAATACGCATGCGTATTCACGGCCAATCAGCATGGCCGAATTGATGAGTGAATCTAGAAATATTCAAGAATTCTACGAGTGCTCCGTGCTCCGTACAGAGTAGATGAAACCACGATACTTTGTAGAAAAGAAGAAGAAAAAGAAAAACACAAAAATGCGGTGAATGACAACTACGAGTACGGAGTACTGCAAACTTTGACACTGACAGGGAACAGGCCCGGAGACGGGCGGTGCAAGATGATTGGCCAGCTTTTTTCTCCGTGCTCGTCATAGGGAAAGGCAGGGGTGCTGCGTGCAAAAAAAAGCAGATGGCCCGCAGGGATGGGGCCTGTTCTGCCTTGTCGTGGCGGTGAACACTTTGCGAGAGTAAGAGTGAGAGTACGGAGTACGAGTACTTTGTACTTGTGGGGAGGACATGTCGTGGTTGTGACTTGCATTAGCACGTGCAGCAGAGTGGGGCTGGCATGCAGGTTTGTTGGTTTGGTCGTGCGCTGGCAGGGTGAGTGAGATGATGCATGCATGCGGGCAGGCCTTGCATGCGGGCATCAGGGCACTGGATGCAGACTGGAATGTACGGAGAACGGGGTATCGTACTCGTACGGAGTAGTTGGACGTTGAGCATCTGCATAAAGCATCTGCATCTGCATATGTCTAGAGTTTCACCATGGAATGTTTCTGATTTCGGCATGCGTTTTTGGTCCCGATTTTTTTATTTCTACTTGACATCTAATTACTTTTAGACATGATATTGAGTAAAGAGAGGATTGGAATAAAATCAAGACAGAAAATCCAGGAAATCAAGAAATCAAGAAATCAAGAAAATTGTACAAGACAGACACAAAACTGCACAGTCGTTGCAACATTCCAGAGTTTTCAGTCATCCGCAAACATACGAGCATTGCAGTGGCGGTCTGCCGTTGACGTCTCCATGCAAGAGAATGTACTCAGCATGATATGTACTACTCGTACTCACGAGAATGCAGTCTTGAGACACACGACTATTCCCTCGACCCCTCCATCCCCACCATCGGCTGACCGTCTTTTGCACGTCGGGCCTACTTTTTCTCTGACGCAGACTCGTACTCTTCTGCACGATAGACTGCCCCTCTACCGATCCTACCGGCTGACTCTCGTATTGCAATGGCGTATGAGTACTACGTGTCTCGTGCTATGGATATGCGGGCAAACGGGACTGATATCATAATGACAAAAGAAGTAGAGTAAATATTCAAAAAGTAGAGTGAACCAGAATATTCAGAAAACGGTACGAAAATCAATTAACCATCAACAACAAAACCATCCCACCGCACGTCGTACTTTACACGAGTACTCGCACACCCTCTGTCCGAGTCTGCCCGTTGGCCACGGAAGTGGTTGCGTCCCAGAGGCTAGCTACGGAATAGCTCTGCGCAAAACTCGCATCTGCTGACCTCTGTCGGATGCAAGGGTGCTGGACTGACCAGGGTTGACTGACGGCTTCTGTGGAGGCGGCAGCAGCGGAAGGATTTTATTCTGTACGGAGTACTCTGTACGATTTATTTTTAAATTGATACGAGCATCACTCGATTCCCGGTATGACGATTGTACTCCTACTCCTACTCCTACTCGTACCTTGTACCAACGTATGACGGAGTTGGCGAGATTTCAATTAATAGGCGTTACTAAGAGAACCGACCCGAGATGAGTGCAATTGTACGCCGTGACCCGACGGCATGGCGATGACCGTTGGTCTGTGTGTCGGTGCTGTACGAGTATGTGTGCTACGAGTAGGAGTAAACCGTACCGAATGATTGTGTGTGTTCCTGTGCCTGTGCCTGTGCCTGTGCCTGATCTGTATGTGCCTGCTTGTGCCTGTTTGTGCCTGTTTGTGCCTGCTTGCCTCCTGCCTACCTGTTTGTGCCTGACTGTGCCGCTCGTACTGCTGCACTGCTGCACTGCTGCAGCTGCAGCCGCCAGACCGCTGGAAACAGCTAGCGCCCATTCTCGTGCCTGCCATTCCGTTGCCGTGCGTGAATCGCATTCACGCCATCCGATGGGTCCCACTCTTTGCTTCGTTTTTCCGCTTCTTCCCCTCTTTCATCATCTTTGTGGCGGTGAAGAAGAGCCATGAGGATGCGAGACACGAGTGGAGGAACTCTGTAGAGAGGATGGAGGAGAGTACGAGTAGGAAAAAAAGAAAAGAAAAGAAGAAGACGAAAAAGAAGAGAAAAAGAGAGACACAAAAAAGAAAGCAAAAAAGAAAGCGGCCTCCTTCTTAGACCCTTCTTAGCCCTTCTTAGTCTTCTTAGCTCTGCTTCGCTCTGCTTAGATTGGCACTAGCCCTAACCAGTCTAGGCCAGGTACATTGGACCGCTGATCGCTTCTCCCTCGCAGTGTTGGCGAGTGAATCCAGTTTGCGGACAGTGAAAAGAGCAGCTGAACGGGGGGTTTGTTAGTTGTCGCTGCGACGTCGTATTGGCTGGGTTGACAGCGGCCATCATCGACCCTCAGCGACCCTCAGCGACCCTAGTCATTAGGCATAGCCACGTCAGTCGTGCGTCGATGAGGCTCTACGGAGTAAAATGGAGCTGAGCTGTCCTTGTCCAAGGAGATTAGTTCTTCTTTGCTTTCATTATGCTCCTTGTACTCGTAGTCATAAGTTTTCCTCCCCATCGCTACCCATCGTAGATCATGGAGGATCAATTTTGTGCTTCAGCTGCTCCCCGCTACTGCTGGCTCCCTCCAGAGAGTCCAGACGCTCCTATCCCAGTGAGTGTCCGGAAGCATCGTGAATTGTGAATCGTAAAGCGTGAATACTCGTAAAGGCAAAGACAGCCAGGAACGTGCACGAGCACGAGTCACAGCGTGAACACACATTCCATCATGAATGCGTCTTCCATGCATGTCTGACCGTATCGGCGTCCTGATCTGGCCTGAATACGAACGTGCACGTGAGTCAGTTTTAGACAAAAGTACGGCGATGGACGCAGGAATACGGAATAAAGGAATTCGAACAAAGGATACGATGGCATACGATGGCATACGATGGCATACGATGGCATACGATGGCATACGAATCAATCGAATCCTCGTATACCCCAAACAGGAAGACCACGTCAGAAATACACCTAATAATGTCGTTTCAGCTGGCTGGCCTCCGAGGAACAAGCGATTGCGTATGGAGAGTTACGGAGTACGGAGTACGGAGTACGAAGTACGGAGCACAAGGATAAAAAAAAGAAGAGTAATAAAGAGTAAAGAGGAGCGAAGCTCGCTTGTGAATGCCAGCTGGACGGGGGGGCGTGGCGCCAAGGTGGTGTGCACGGAAAAAGCAAAAAAAAAAAAAAGAGGGCGTGCTGTATGACCAGTGTGTACCAATGCTGGCTTGCATGAGTACCAGCGCCCGCGTAAATCGACTACAAAAATACTTTTGGACGACCCTGGGTGTACGCCGTGAGCGCTAGTGCCTGTGCTAGCGGCCTTGGGGCGGTGGTGGGGCGGGTTCGGGGCTCGCTGTTCACGGCCTCCACTTTTTGTTGTGAGCGGAAGCTGTCATTGATCTATTATTGAAATATTTTTGGTTTAAGAGGTTTATTTGTTTCAATTGTCGGTAAATCGGTAAATTGGATAAATTGATTTTGTTTTACCGCTTTGCATCGTCATGGCATCTTTTTATAAAGCAGCCTGGATCCCACCGCTGGTATTTTGGTGCGAGTACTGGTTGTGAGATATCTAGACAGACATCAGACATCAAGACATCCAACACTTTACAACATCTACCACACCATTACAAACACACAAAGATCTACCAACATACACACACACACACACACACACACACACACACACAATGGTCTCTTTCCTCCACCGGGCAAAGAGCCTGCGTCGCCTCCACAACAAGTCGGTCGCCGACGAGCCCATGCCCGCCATGCCCACGCCCGCCACATCCTCTGCCGACGACAACGACCACCATGTCGGCCTCGACGTTTTCCATTATCGCCAGGCCAGCGCCCACAGCCGCACCTCGTGTGTCTCTAGCTCGTGGTCCACGTCGTCGACATCTTCTTCTTCCTCGTCGAGCAGCACACACAACAACTGCTGCAGCCACATGCACATGCACAACAACAACAAAGCAGTCCGTGGCGGCATGCCGTCCAGCCCTACAAGCCGTTCTTTCTACTTTGACGACGACGACGACGACTCGCACGACGCCGCCGACATCCGCCTGGTGTCGTCGGACTCGGACGAGGACGGCGGCCACGTGCTGCAAGGCTTGTCGCCGCCGCCGCCGCGGCACCACCAGCTGCGTGCCCAGATGTCGTCGCTGGCGCCGGTCAGCGGCAGCAGCACCACCACAAGCAGCAGCAGCGACAGCTCATCGCCGTCGCCGGTGACGCCGCGCATCCTCGTGCACGCTTCCGAGTCGGACCGCTATTTCAAGCGCGGCGACTGGAAGCGGCGGGGCATTATTTTCAGCGGCTACGACATGGAGTGATCTTGCGTGGTCTCCTCGTTGTCACTTCTCATACTCTCATTGATCTTTCCTTTCTCTCTCCTTGCCTCTCTCATTTCCTATCTCTCTCACTCTCACTCTTTTCCTCTGTCTCTCACTCTTTCTCTCTCTGTCTCACTATGTCTTCTCTCTCTTTGTCTCTCTCACTCATACTCTTTTCCTCTGTCTCACTATCTCTTCTCTCTTTCCTCTCTTTCCTCTCTCACCCCCTCCTACTACATTTCCTTTGTCGTGATACCCTACTGTCTACATGCTACGGCGTTCTCTTTTGTCTTGTCCGTCTGATATGACGTCGACTGGTGGTTTATTTGGTTATTTGGTTATTTGGTTATTTTATCTGTATCAATACATTTCGATGCCAGGATGATTTGCTCTCATCATCTTTTAACGTTCAACATCCCATCTGAAGTGCTGTGAATCATGTGAATAATCAATGCCAATGAGAATCAATGACGGAAAAGATCAATGCCGACAAAGTTCAACGCCGACATATCAACGCCGCACCCGGATCTTGACATTCGACGACCGCTGGCTGCTGTTGACCGTGACACGCACCGAGCAGTCACGGCCGTCATGGAAGCCACGGCTGTCAAGGCCGTCACAGCCACAGCCGTCATAGTCGACTGCTTCCATGCGCCGGCTGCCGTAGCGTGCCGCATCGGCCAGGTCGTATTGTTCCTGGCGGCGGCGCTCCCGCTCCAGGCGATCCAGGCGGCGCTCCTCTCGCTCCCGCCGCTCCTCCTCCCGCTCCCGCCACTCCTGCTCCTGCTGGCACGGCCCGCACAGCGGCAGCGTGCGCGCAAACGTCGTGTCGCAGTGCAGGGCCAAGCCGCGGTTGTGGCTGCGGTCGCGGCACGCGATCCAGGGCGTGTAGCTGCTGGCGTGGCGGCAGCCGTACTGGATGTGGTCGCGGTAGCACATGGTGGTCGTTGTTTTATATGTTTCTTGGAGTGTTTGTCTTGGGAGTGTCTTGAGTCTCTTGTGTGTGTGTGTGTGTGTGTGTCTTGGAGGTCTTGGAGGTCTGTCCCGAGTCTTGCTGTTTATATAACAGCCGTCTCTACATTCACTCATTCACTCAGTCACTACGTCGAACCATTCACTGTCGGTCGTCTGCTCGACCTTCACGCATGCGACTCGACGACACTAATCAATGCTCGTCGCAGTCTATATCGCTATGAATTAAGAAAAAAGAAACAATAACAAAAAATCAAAAAAAATCAAAAACGCCAGGGGAATCTACGGCCATTGGCCTCCAACTGCAACTGCAAAATACAACAACTGCAACTAATCAATATCCTTCCTCAAAGCTCGACTTGCCCTCGTCGTCGGCGTCGTCCTCGGCCTCCTCCACGGTGTCCTTGAGCTTGTCCCACGCGGTGCCAATCTTGTCGGTCAGCCAGCCCCAAAAGTGGTGGACGGCCTTGTCGACCTCTTCGGGCAGGCTGGACGGTGTTGCGGAGGGGGTGGGTGTTGTTGACGTGGGTGTTGGTGTCGTTGGCGTCGTTGGCATTGTCTCCAACGTGGGCATTGTATCAATGGCCATTGATGTCTCTGCCATTGGCGTCTCTGTCGTCATTGACGTTGACGTCGTCTCCGTCGATGTCTCTGCCATTGGTGTTTTCGTCGTCATTGACGTGGAAGTCGTCTCCATCGACGTCTTCGTCTTCGTCGTCTCCGTCTCCGTCTCCGTCGCCTCCATCGTGTACGGCGGCACCGGATCCGCTGGCTCCTCAATCGTCTCGTCGTGCAGCCCCACGGGCGTCAGCGGCAGCCGCAGCGTGCCGTTGTTGGCCTTGGGCTCGACGCCAATCGAGTCGCACAGCATGTTGTAGACATTGATGTTTTCTTTAAAAGGTCAGTATAGTTCAAACATGGAGCGAGAAGGAGAACCCACGAAACGGCCCCAGCTTGCTATTCGGCGCATGCGGAAAAGCCGGCCCGCGCGCCACGAAAATGGCCCGCATCAGCGGGTGCTCGTGGTCGTAGCCGTGCAGCCCGCGCGGGTGGTAGACGAGGTTGTTGGCCTTGGCCTCGGCAATGTCGAATTCGGCGCGCGGCACAATGTTCCAGCCCGTCTTGGGCACGAGCCACAGCGGCGCGATGCGCGGGTTGTGGGCAAAATGGTAGCGCTCGGGCATGTCGACGTCGCGCAGGTAGACCTCGACGTTTGGGTTGTTGGCCGTGCGGCTGCGAACGGCGGCGTGCAGGGCCTGCAGCTCGGAATCGCTCTCGTTGCGCGGGCGCAGGCCCACGAGCGGCCAGCCGTCGACGTGTGCGAGGCGGTCCATGCTGTAGCCGTCGCCGTTACCGTTACTGTCACCATCACCAACAAGATCATCCAGCTGCATCAGCCGCGACACGTCCGTCGTCGCCATGCCGTGGTCCGACACGACAATCACATTGACAATGTGCGTCAGGTTGCGGGCCGCGAGCCCGGCAAAGATGTCGTTGAGCATGGCGTCGGCCGCCGCGATCGTGCCGCGGATCTCGGTGCTGTTGGGCCCGTACCGGTGGCCGTCGGCGTCGACGTTGGGCACGTACGCCGCAATCAGCTGCGGCCGCAGGTTGGGCACGCGGCTGCCGTCGACGTCGTCGGCTGCCGCCGTTTCCAAACCGGGTTGGTCCAGAAACTCGAGGATCCGCGCGACCTTTTTGGCCAGCTTCTCGTCGCCATTGTACTTGTCCACGTACGACGGCTCCAGCCCCAGAATGTGCGCCTCGCTGCCGGGCCACATGTGGATGGCTGTGCGTGCCCCGGCTCGCTCGGCCGTCACCCAAAACGGCTCGCCGCCCCACCACTTGGGGTCCAGGCTGCGGCTCGGGTCCGTGTAGTGGAACTCGGCCTGCAGCGCCGGGTCCCAAAACGTGTTGCCCACAATGCCGTGGCTCTCCGGGTACAACCCTGTTGCCAGCGTGTAGTGGTTGGGGAACGTCACGCTCGGAAACGACGGCCGCATGTACAGCGGCGACACGCCCTCTTTCACAAACGCGTTGAGCCGGGGCGTCAGGCCGCGCGTCAGGAAATCAGCGCGGAAGCCGTCCAGGCTGATGATGAGCGTCGTCGGGCCAAACAGCGCCGTGCCGTTGCTCATGAGCGTGCGCACGCCGTTGGCCGCCACGTGGCCGTGGGACTGCGACTGCTGCGTAGGTTGCTGCTGCTGTGTCTGCTGCTGCGACTTGCTGGCGACTGTCATCCGCCACGCACCTACTGCGAGGAGCACAAACACGATGCCAATGAGTGCAAACACAAACGCCCAGCGGCCACAGCCGCCTTTTGAGGAATCTTTTTGTTTGCGCCGCCGGCTCACGCCCAGCAGCCCGCCGTCCTCGGCGTCGTCGTCGTCGTCGTGGCCCTCGCGGTCGCTGCTGTCGCCCGTCGAGCTGCCGTCCTTGAAGCCGCCCTCTTCCATCTCAAACATGAGCTCGCCGTCCTCGCCGTCGCGTGCTTGGGCCAGCAGACGCTGCTTTCTCTCTTTACGTCTCTCCCGTCGTGCGCGTCGTCGGTCGGCGTCTTTTCCTTCTTGTTGTGAGTTTAGGTGCTCGGTCGACGACGACGCCCGCAGCGTCGTCGCGTTGGTCGTCATGGACGCGTCCGGGCTGCGCGAGCGGCTGGCGCTGCCGCGGCTAAACGGACGGATGCTGCCGGTACCGCTACCACGGCTAAACGGGCGGATGCTGCCGCTGGTGCTGCCACGACTAGACGGCCGGATGCTGCCGCTGCTCGACGGCCGAATCCCCAGCAGCGCCAGCGGATGGGCCACCATACTCAGATTCGACCCGCGCCGGCGGCCGCGGTCCTGCTCGCGGCGCGCGCTCGTCACCAGCTTGTCGGTCTCGTCCTCCTCCATGAACACCAGCCGGTCGTGCGCGCGCAGCTCGCGGCTGTTGCGCGCGCGCAGCTGCAGCTCGTCGTCCTCGCTGTCGCTGTCCTGGTCGCTGCGGATGGACACGGCGTCGGCATCGTAGTCGGCCGGCGATAAGAGCGATGGTTGTCGGTTGGGGGTGGCGGTGGCGGCGAGGCCCTCGGGAGCCGCATTCTGTGTAGTAGGCATCTTTGCTGGATTCAATGAATCTTTGTAAAAGACCGGGATGGCCTTTGTCGACTGCGTGTCGATCGATGGGTGATGGTCTCGACTCGACCGTGGAGCACGGAGTCGCTGAGTCTCGGCGCGCTGATCATTGATAAGAGATAAGATAGTACCCCTGTTGCCGTGATAAGCTATTACGCGTATGAGACCGTGTGCTATTTTTAGCTCTATGATGACATAAGAATGACACGTGCTAGCGCCACCTTTTAGCCACGCCAGCTGCGACAACAACTGACGATACGATCGTTGATCAGACACACCACCGGCGATGCATTCGCAGCAATCAGCATCCCCCGGCCCGGGAACCGGTCTCGGCACTGGCTCCGGAACTGACGCCGTCGCCGCAGCCGTGGCCCAGGCTAAAAAGGAAAAGCGCGCAGCCGTCGCGGCCATGGCGCCGCGCATGCAGACCCAAGTGCAGAAATGGGCCAAGATGACGGCCGAGCTGGGAGGCGATGCAGCGGGCGGGGACACGAGTGGAATGGGTAGCACAGGCGGCGATAACGACGGCGACGGCGACGGCGACGGCGATGGCGACGACGCCCGGGCGCGACCCAAGAAGCGCGCCAAGATGGGCGCCGATAAGCGGACACTAGGGAAAAAGACGATAAAATACCTCGACCGCGACACGCTGCTGCCGTATGCCAAGCAGCTGCGGGCGCCGCACCGCCGCGACCGGTACATTTCGTTTGGTGTCGGTCGGGGGCTGGGGCGGGCGGCCGACAAGAGCAAGGCAACGACGACGACGACGACGACGACGCAGCCACAGCCGCCACCACCAACATGCCTGCTCTGCCTCGCGCGGTTCGCGTCGCGCCAGCAGCTGCGCGACCACGAGTCGCTGTCGGCGCAGCACAAGCGGCGGCTGCGCGACGGCGACGCCCGCAAAGCCGCCTTTCAGCGGTATGCCAAGGTGGAGGCCGAGGAGAAGAAGGACGAGAAGGAGGAGGGGGAGGACGACGGCGACGACAACGACGACAACAAGGCGACACCCGTGCGCCCACCCATCCACACCAAGCGCATTCCGCGACGGCGTGGCGACCTGGCGCCGACATATACGTCGTATGCGGTTGTCGTGGATGCTGACACCGCCGGCGACAACGACGCCGCCGCCGACGCCGACGCTCCTTCGCCCCGCCACCACGCCTGCCTGCTCTGCCGTCGGCGCTTCCGCAGCCTGGCCACGCTGCGGCTGCACGAGCGCGAGAGTGCGCTGCACCGTGCACGCACGCGTGTTCCGGAGCTGGTGGCGGCGGCGCAGCAGCAGTTGCAACAAGAAAAGCAACAAGAAAAACAGAATCAGGCCGGCCCCCTTACAATGCACCCGACACAGACCGGCACGCAGTACCGCGACCGGGCCCGCGAGCGACGGCAGGCGTTTGGCAGCCGGCCGGTCAGGGACAAGGACAAGGAGGACGGTGGTGCTGGCAGCACTGCCCCTGCACCACTACCCCCCAGAAAGGGCGCTGCGCTGCTGTCCAAGATGGGCTGGTCGGCTGGCCAGGGTCTGGGTGCCACGGGCGGCGGCCTCACAGAAGCCATTGCGCCGTCGGCCTACCGCTCGGGCGTCGGGCTGGGCGCACAGGGCGGCAACATGGGGGATGCAGCGGCGGTGGCGGCGCGGCGGACCGAGGCAGGGGCAGGCGGCAACTCGTCGTATGCCGAGTTTGTGGAGCAGGCACAGGAGGCAGCGCGGCAGAGGTACCGGGAGCTGGACCGGGCGGAAGCCGAGGCAGCGGCGGCGGCAGCGGCAGCAGCGGCAGCGGCAAATGCAGCAGCAGCTGAAGCAGCAGAGGCCGACGCTGCAAAAGACAAGATGGAAGTAGAGTAGCTGTTTACTGACTGCGTTGACTGGACTGCTGTGCAAACAAATTACAGTAAATCCAACGTGGTGACGTATTTCAAAATATGTACATAATATGCCATGCTATCCGAACAAGAAAGGACGAGCTGCGATAGAAACTATATCATGGCGAAGATGCCGATGGAGATGAGACAGGCAATGGATGCTGCCACAAGGACACCATAGCTGGAGCCGTGGGACCGTGCTGGAGCCGCGCTCTTGCTGGCCGACGACGTCGACTTTGCCGTGTTCGTTGTGGCCGTAGCCGTCGACGTTGCCGTCGTGGCCGAGGCGGTGTGGGCAGCAGCCACGCCCACGCCCGTCAGCGTCGTAGGGATCGCGCCCGCGAGCTCGACAATGTTGGACGTCGTGCTGTTGAGGTTGGCCTGGGCCAGGGCGATTTCGTGGTTGGTCAGGTCGTAGACGACATAGGCGGCGCGCAGAAACGTGTCGCCCAGGAGTGCGTACTCGGAGGTTTTTTGGCTATTTTTCTTGTTGGCCCAGGCCACCTTTTTTTGAGAGGAATCCACCACGCCGTCCATGTCCTGGAACCCAAACAGGCACGTCCGCTCAAACGGCACATATGTCGCAACCTCGGCCTGGTTCGCCGCGTCAAAAATGTCGAGCACCACCATGTCGGCGGGCACGCGGACGACAGCGCCGCCGCCGCCGCCGCCGCCACCGCCGGCAAAGGTCAGACTAATCATCAGGTCGGCGTCGGCCATGCTGCAGTCGACAAACGTGAAGCCCGTGGCGCGCGTGTCGGTGTAGGCGCCGACGGCGGCAAAGAGGGACGCGGCGACGCGCGACGGCAGGTAGGACAGGGTTGTGCCCGAATCCAAAATGGCCGGGAGGAGCTGGGTGTCGTCGTCGTCGGCGCTGAGCGAGACCATATGCTTTTTGGTGGAGGTGGAGGTGCTGCTGCTGGTGGTTGTCTGGGCGGACATGCTTTGGAGGCCGACGGCCAGCACCGTGTACGCAGTGTCGTTGGAGGAGGAGGAGGAGGAGGAGGATGCGTCATCGTTGTCATCGTCGGCCCCGGTCCTGAGAACGGGCAGCACCGAAAGGTTGCCGACAAACTTGTTCGTGTCAATGCCGCCAAACAAGATCGACCCCGTGTTGGCATAGTAGTCGTTGAGGTACAGGCTGTAGGCCTTTGTGGCAATGAGCCCCTGCTGCACAAACTGGTCGACGACGTTGGGGTAGGTGTCGGCGGTGGCCTCGCTGGCCGCGTAGCTGACGCCCAGGATGCCGGTGCCGCGGCCAATGTCGGTGGCATAGCCCATCTGCAGGTTTTTGATGGTGGCGTTGCCGATGCTGACGGTGTCGGTGAAATAGTCGCCGCTCGAGGCCGAGCCGTCGATGTAGGTGATGCTAAAGTTGTTGCGGCCGACGAGCTCGTACGTGGAGCTGGCCGATTTGTTGTCTGTTGGTTAGCTTTACTCTTAACAAAGTCAAAGAGAGAGGTCTTACACGTCTCCCCGCATCCGTCTTTAAAGGCCTTTTGCAAGACCTCGCTCTCGCACAGGCCCGCCTCGGCCGCAACCACCCAGGTGTCGCTGCTGCCCGTGTCTACGAGGAGCAGCTGCGGCTGGGGCGGTGTGCCGACGGCGATGCTGGCGTAGTAGCCGCCGCCGGTGATGTTGTTGATCATGGACTGCAGGTAGGTGTCGCCGCGTTTTGCCAACGGGTTGGCGGCCGGGGATGTCTTTTTGAGGCCGATCTCGACGGCGGCCGAGGCCGAGGCAATGAGAAGCGCGGATGGGAGGTAGTATTTCATTTTGGGATATAGAAATCATGAGAAGACGAGAGAATACAGGATAGAGGAGAATACACAAGAAATAAGTCACAAGAAAAGAAGAAAAGAAGAAAAGTCACAAGAAAAGACACAAAACCAACAAGCATCTCTATTCAACCCGCCGAGCTCTATTGAGGCACCTGAACGGCATTGGCAACAACGCTCAATAAAACGTGCATGGAGAAACACGCAAACGGACGCGCAAAAGCAGACGCTCAGACATGACACCAGTTATCTATCAATAACCAACGACAAAGACTTTCCTCAAACTCGCCAAGCAGTGGGATCACAGGAGAAGTGAGGATGCAAAGGAAGAAAGAAGGAACGCCGAGCTGCGGAGTCGAACGCGGTGGAGCCCTTGGAAGCTTGGCGCTTGGCGGCGGTAGTGTGACTCTGGATTTCAATAGCACAACGTCTACGATGAGTATTTAAGAAAGTAGTTTCGAGAGGAGCTGTGATGAGTTGTGATGTAGTCAAATGATAAAAGTCAAATGAAGAGAGTGAGAAGATGATGCCAACTAGCACGTGATGTGCCTACTGTAAGTCCACGTGATTTGTGGGTCATTCTGCGCGCACTTTATCATCCCACACCAGCCCGTTCTCTAGCTATTACTGGCAGGATGGCCGAGCGGTTAAGGCGCTGCACTCAAGAAGTTCCGACTTCTTTCCAGTAAAAATTGGGTGAATTGCAGTATCGAAAGGTGCGTGGGTTCGAGTCCCACTCCTGTCATTATTTTTGATTTTTGCTCCATGCCGATTTTGTCCATGGACTCACAGTTTTGATCACTTGATTCTTGTCTAGAATACAACCAACTATTTTTGAATTTGAACTAGAATACATCTTCGCTTTTCTTTACTAGAGACAACGGCTCGATGGCCCGCGCTAACACATAAACTTAATTCCAAATAAAATTATATAAATCTAAACCGAAAATCAAAAGCCAAAGCCTTGCCTCCGTAACCGCTTGTGTCCCGTCATCGATCATCACCACCACCACCACCTCCTCCACAATGTCGGCTGTTACCTCCATCGAGCTGCCTGGCCTGACCAAGGTCGCCACCGGCAAGGTGCGTGAGATGTTTGTCGACGAAAGCGACCCGGCGGCGCTGCTGTTTGTCGCCACCGACCGCATCTCGGCCTACGACGTCATCCTGGCCAACGGCGTGCCCAACAAGGCCGTCGTGCTGACCCAGCTGACGGCCTACTGGTTCCGCGTGCTGACGCAGCCCGGTGTCCTGCCGAGCGCCGTCGGCCCGCTGTCGACGCACCTGCTGTCGCTGCGTCCCGGGCCCACCACTTCAGCAACGCTGACGGCCGCCGAGCGTGATCTGCTGCGCGGCCGCGTCATGCGCGTGCGCCGGCTCAAAATGTTCCCCGTCGAGGCCATTGTGCGCGGCTACCTGGCCGGTTCGGCGTATGCCGAATACAGCACCAAGGGAACCGTGCACGGTGAGGCTGATGTCACACGGTTCCCCCCAGGGCTCGTGCGCTGCCAAAAGCTTCCTGCCCCAGTCTACACGCCCTCGACAAAGGCCGAGCTGGGGGAGCACGACGAGAACATTACACGCGCGCGCGCTGCCGAGCTGATTGGCAACGCGGCGCACGCGGCGCGCATCGAGGAGCTGGCCCTGGCCGTGTACACGGCGGCGGCGGCGCACGCGCTGGAACGGGGCGTGATCATTGCCGACACGAAATTCGAGTTTGGGCTGGACGAGGCCACGGGCGAGATTGTGCTGGCGGACGAGGTGCTGACACCGGACTCGTCGCGGTTCTGGGTGGCCGACAACTACGAGGCCGGGCGCGAGCAGGACTCGCTGGACAAGCAGTACCTGCGCAACTGGCTGGTGGCCGAGGGACTCAAGGGCAAAGAGGGCGTGGCCATGACGGCCGAGGTGGCGGCGCAGACGTCGAAGCGGTACACGGAGGTGTTTGCGCGGCTGACGGACGAGACGATTGAGGCGGCGGTGGCGAAGCTGGAGTAGTCCCACGGAAGCTTGAGGAGGTGCAAGTCACATGACTGAATATTCTGTATGCAATCAAAACAAATACGAGTAAATAACACCCCCTGCTGTGACATGGTGGCGTCTCGCTTGTGCTTTGCATCCCGGCCGCCTGCTGGCACGACGCGTGACGAAACAAGATGGACGGACCAAGACGGAACGAGACGTCTTGTTCCGTCTTGTTCCGTCTTGTTCCGTCTTGCGACGAGCCGATGACGACGACGGTGACCTCGGAGCTGACAGCTCAATCAAGTCTTGTCTGCTACCCGAGTCGTGTGTGTGTATACTCTGTATGTCGGCTGCTGGGATCATGGATGTGAGCAAAGACGCAACCGAGACCCCGTACGACGAGTAGCGGACACCTTGTTCATTTTGTTTTGTTGATTTTTTTTTTGTTACGCGCGCAATGTTCATGACTGTTTTATTGTTTGTGTGTGTGCAAATATACCAATGACGATAGACTGGACCGGAACGCCGCCTGTAACGCTGTATAGTCTGAGAACAACAGTGATGTACAACTGTATGGAACAAGAATGAGCAGAAGAGAATAAGAACAGAACAGGACAAAAGACAAGACGATAGAGAATAGAAATAGAAATAGACAAGAAAAGAAACAGAAAAAAAAAACTACACACCCGGCACGCTTTGCGGCGCCTCCCATTGCCGGGGCCGGACCCGTGGACGCGGCCGTGGCCGTCGCGGGCCCGTGGTGGTTTGGAGGCTGCGCGGCGGCGGATAGAGCGTGGGCACGGGTGCCGTAGGCATGGGCATACTCGTAGCAGCAGCAGCTGCGGGTCTGTCAGCTGACCTAGCAGCTGACCTGGCAGCCGCCCGGTAGGCGACCAGCGACCGGCCACTGGCGGCATCGTCCATTTCAATGTCCTCGGAGCTCTGGCGCGTCAGGTACTCCTTTTCCGGGCAAAAGTTGCGGTGGATGGGCGGCGGGTTTTTCTCGTACGTGCCGAGGCTGACGAGCAGCGCCAGCGCCGCCAGGCCGGCCAGGATGCACGTCATCTCGTGAAAGGCCGCGCTGTACGTGCCGGCGACGAGCGGCTGCAGCTCGGGCCAGACCTCGACGAGCGCCGTGGGCGAGCGGCGCAGGACGTCGCGCTGCGGTGGGGTAAGGGCAGCCAGCACGTGGCCGGCAGCGACTTTATGATTGAAAACAATCGTAAAGGTGGACAGGCCAATGACGCCGCCGAGGATGCGCAGCTGCGAGATGGCGCCCTGGGCAGCAGCGTGGTCGTCGAGCTGGGCCTGGGCGGTCGACAGCATGGTGCCCGCGGACATGAAGAGGCCGAAGCCGACGCCGAACAGCGTTAAAAAAACATAGAGGGGGGGCGCGCGGTAGGCGACGGAGTCGACGGTGGCGAGCAGGGCGACGCTGACGAGCATGAGGGCGCAGGCGACGACGACGACGGGCGAGGTGTGGTTCTTCTTGGCGTTGAGCGGGCCGGTGACGAGGCAGCCAAAGGCGGTGCCGCCGAGCATGGGCAGCAGGTGGAGGCCGGTCTTGAAGACGCTCTGGCTGTTGACGATCTGGAAGCGCTGGGGCACGGTGATGACGAGGCAGAGGTAGACGTAGCCGACGAGGAATTTGTCCCTCCGGGAGTTAGTTTTGATTGCAAGAGTATAAGAGTGAAAAAAAACCTACAGCAAACAGCTCAGGTAGACGCGGTTCCGAAGCAGGCGCAGCGGAAACACGGGCTCAATCTCCCAGTACCGGCCCGACGCCAGCAGCGTCTCCCAGCCCATGAAGAGCGCAAAGCAAATGGCGGCCGCCGTCAGGCTCGTCAGCACCAGCAGGCTGTTCCACGCCACCACGAGCGACCCGGCCTCTTGCATGGCAATGACGAGCAGCACCGTGCTGCCCAGCAGCAGCAGGCTGCCGACGAGGTCGACGCGCCGCAGCGTGCGGTTGGTGCCGTGGCACCGGCTGTGCTCGACGGGGTAGAGGAAGACGATGCCGACAATGGCGACAATGGCAAATGGGGCGCTGGCGATTAGTCTTTTTTTTTTTTTTTTTTTTTTGAAAAAAGGGAACAAAATCAAACTCACTTCAACCAGTAGATGACTCGCCAACTGGCAATCTGCGGAATGAACCCGCCCAGCACCGGCCCCAGCACAAACGACAGCGACAGCGTCACGCCAATGATCTTGCCAATGACGTCGGGCTTGTCGGCCGGGCCAATCTCGGGCAGGCAAATAGTCGTCAGGCTGTAGAGCCCGGCACCGCCAATGCCCTGGAACGAGCGGCAGACAATTCTGCTGGTCAGCACTCTTCTTTCTTCTTTATTTTTTTTATTTTTTAGGTCATACATACAGCTGGGTCATGTCGTAGGCACAGCCGCACGCCACGGAGCTAATCACAAAGATAATCCACGACACGATGAGAATGTTGCGGCGGCCATAGATGTCGCTGAGCTTGGCAAAGAAGATGGAGAAGCCTGGCGGTCAGTAGTTTCTCAAGACAGAGTAATCAAAGCAAAAGAGAACCCACCCATATAGGTCAGCAGGTACGAGATGACAACCCACGACGAGTCCCGGAAGCCGTCGAGGTCCTCCGAGGTCGCCAGCAGCGACGTCGACACAATCGTTGTGTCCAGCAGCGAGAAGAAGAAGCCCATCAGGATGCTGTTGGTTAGAGGATATTCTATCCAAAAAAAAAAGTACAAACAAAAACCTACCACGCAATCAGCAGATTCCGCTTCAGCTTCTGGCCGCGCCGTGGCACCGCCGCCGTGCGGTCGGCCGCCCGCGCCCGGGCGGCGCGCGCTTCGGCCTCGCGCAGCTCCACCAGGTTGTGCAGCGTGCTCGGAAAGGGCTCGCCGTACAGGGCCGAGTCGTCGAAATCGAGGCGGTAAAAGGGGTCGGCCGAGGGATCAGTGGTGGTGTTGTGCGTTGCCGGCGGCGGTGCGGCTGCGGTATGGGCCGTGGTGGGACGTGGAGGAGGAGGAGGAGGAGGAAGAGGTGGCGTTGGCGACGTTGGCAGCGTTGGCGTCGGTGTCGGCGTCGGCAAAGAAGAAGAAGAAGATGGAGGCGGCGGACGAGGCCGCGCCCCGAGCGGTGCGAGGTCAATCATTGCTGGCTCAGCTGCCAAGACCCAATTACAACAGTATTCTAGATGGGGGAAGGGGGGGGGAGGATCGTGCTGTCAAGTGGCTGACCCGGGAGCACGAGGGCAGCTCATTTATAGCTGGTGGTGGGTGGTGGAGGTGTTGGAGCTTTTCGAGGAGGATGTGGTGATGATGGTGAAGATGATCTTGACACAATGCTCGAAGGATTGAAATAAAATGACAGGAAAGACCAACAGCAAGAAATCAAACAGAAAAGAAAAAGGCGCAGAGCGAGACAAAATGCAAGTTGTGGCTTGCTACAGACAGAGAGGGCGGACAAGCAGAGCAGAGCAGCAGAGCAGCAGAGCAGCGAGCAGCGAGCAGTTGGCCGTGGTGGGCGTACAGGACCAAGAGGGACGGGTGGGGATCAGGTACTGCATATATACTAGGACTAGGATGTGCTGTGCTGCGGTGATGGCGATTGCGTGCCGTGTGGACGAGAGGGGGGGGACGAAAAGGGACGCGAGCAATAAGTAGGACAGATGTGTCGAGTCGACACGAAGAGGCAATGACGAGAGGCGAGAGACGAGGGACGAGGGACGAGGGACAAGAGACGAGAAGGCCAAGGAACGAGGAGAACGAGGAACGAGGAGGATACAGGGCCTCAAGACTAGGGTGACGGCGGCATGGCAGACACGAGGCGAGGCGAGGCAACAGGAGAAGAGGGCAGCAGCAGGCGAGCAGAGACAGGAATGCTGGTAACAGGAGACAAGACAAGAGTGTACGAGGAACGAGTAGCTACGTCAATTTTTTTATATATAGAGTAGAGTACAATATAGCAGCCGACGACGACGTGAGTCGATGATGCACAATACGGTATACGGGGCAAAACAAGTCTGCACGAATAGCCGGTATTGGCGAGACGGGGGGCATGGGAGAGGGTGAATTAGAGAAAGTGAAAGAAAAGAGTGAAAAAAGTAAAAGAGAGAAAAAGAAACAGCGACACCTGTCTGACTCCGTGCTCGTCTCCTGTCTCTCTCAGGTGCATGCAATTTGCCACGGCCGCATCCCCAGCACGAGTGTCTCTCACCACGCCGTCGACCAGTTGCTCGTGGTGGTGGTGGTGGTGTGTGTGCAGCTGCATGTCTGACCTTTTTCCTTGTCGGTGTGTGTGTACGTACTGAGTACTCTGTAGAGAGACAGACGACAGGCGGCGGCGGCGGTAAGCGGACAGGAGGATGGTGCAACACTGGCAAATCATCCAAACAAGAGCACAAGGGGGACAAACGGTCAGAGTCGATGGGGACGAGGCCGGGCCTGGACGACGGGGTACAAGCGAGGGGGGGGGGGCAGTGGGATGATGAGTGAGCAGAGCAGTAAGTAGGATGGAGAGAGTCGTGTAGATGCATATTGCAGTGTTTTTTTTTTAAGATAGAATAGAAGCCCACGACTATGGCAACAAGAGAGATACACAGACGGCGACCTTCTGGGCTCGGCTGCCTCATGCCCAAACAGGAATCTGGCTGTGTGACCACGGACTCCATGTACTTTGTACTCGTACTCCCGTCGTTTGTTGCGTGCGAGAAGGTGGGCCACGCGAGATAAAACCCAGCCCCGATCCCAGTACCCAGACAGAGAGATCCCAGCACCCAGACAGATCCTCCCCGAGATCCCAGCCAAGCGCTGGCCTTGCTCCAGCACGATAGCACGTTGGACTACGAAGTACGTCTTGTGACAGTCAACACTGTATCTTGTGGCGGTGTAGGCAAAATGAGTCAAAAGAAGAACATGAGAGAACAGAGAAAGAAAAAAGAAGAGAAGAGCCTAAAGTAATAAACACAAAACAGCAGAGGCTCTTCTGTCGCACACTGGTCGTTTCTCGGCTACCGTCGAGCCCTGGTCCTGGTCCCTCCCGGTGGTGCCAGCTTGCTACGGGCGCGACCATTGGCCATGCAGCGCTGGGACGGCGTGGCACATGCACAGGCGGATCCGGCACTTGACGGGTGTCGTGCTGCGTGCAACCAGCAGGGTGCCGAGTGGGCAGCGGGTAGGAGGAGGAGGGAAGAGTAAGGAAGAAGAAAGAAAAGAAAAAAAGAAAAGAAAAAAAAGGAACGGAATAAAGCGGTCAGTCTGGGGCTTGAGGCGCCAACCCAGCTGGCAAGAAACTGTCTTTGACGTGTCAGGTGTCAGTGAGAGGTGATGCCAACGTCAGGAGAGGACGAACAGACAGTGGTCAGCCCAGGGTGGCATTGAGCTAACTGTTTCTGTTGCATTGCATTCGGGACACGGAGAGCAGTCCGTTGTGGCTGCATTCTCTCTAGCTCGTTGAGGATCTAACTGTCTACGGTGTAAGTGAAGCAAGGATAATGACGATGCAGGAATCAACATCAGAAATCAATTTACAAGACAAAAATAAAAAAAAGTAGTAGATTAACTAGAAATAGCAAACAATAAAACTAGAAATTATTCAAAAGCAAAAAAACATAAAATAACCAAAAAGTCAAACAGTGCCACAATCCAGACACCGACCTCGTACCCATCATGTCTCGACGTCCCGCGTGCTCTGCAGACCGTGCAACGTCATAGGCTGCTGCTCCTCCTCCTGTGGCCGGCTGGAGGCAAACTCGGCCAAGGCTGCCGCCTGGCCTTTTTTTTTGTTTTTGCGGCACGGCCACGGCAAGGTGGCAAAGACAGCAAGGAACGGGCCGCCAGATTGTTACTCATACTCGTAGTTGATCGGACAGACAGCCTCTTGTGTCTTTGTGTCTTTTGGGTGATCCGCCTTTTTTTCCTTTTTCCTCCTCAGCCTTTATCAGACTCGACGCTTCGTTTCGTCTCGGGCTGTCTCGGCCCCTACGACTCGTTGCGTGATTGATTGTGGTGTCTCTGTCTGTCTTTTGGTCAGTCTGCCTGCTTCTAGAAGACTGCACGTGTTTGGTCGACTGGACTCGGAACAGGCCGAACATGCCTCTAAGTGACTCCAGGAGACGCAGTTCCATAGCCGACGTCAGGAGGAAGACGAAGGGAGAGCTCTATGCCGTTTTCGTATGCCTTTTGTCTGCTTTGGTAGCCTTTATGAGACAGCTGTAAATAACAAGACGATCGTCACTCGATCAGGCACAAGACTACAAAGTACTCGTACCGGCTTCCCTGGCCCCTACCCTGACCACAGCGCGGCAGATTCGCGAGGCTGCCCGCCGACATAGTCGATGGCGCACCTTCCCTGGCCGTTGCATGTTGGCAGGATAAAAATAGATTGACAGTGACAGTCGCGCCTGCCGTTTTTTTTGTAACCCCCCAGCTGCATTTCCACGCCGCGCCGTGATGCCGCTAAATAAAAAAGTAAAGCTTAGTCAGCAGCTTTGACGACATCCCGTCGACGCGTACTGCCGGACCTACGCGCTCGTCGACAGTCAACAACTCGTCTGTCTCGCCCGTGGCCTCTGGATCGGTCATATACTCATGTAAAGACTGTCGAGACACCCATCCACCAGCGGCGGCAATTTTTCGTAGCCCTTGTCATGGACATGTCAAGCTGGCCGCTCCTGACCTTTGCCTGTCGGCGTCTGTCAATGTCGGCCAATGTCGGCCAATGTCTGTGTTGCCTCTGGCTTGTTCTGCCAGATCCTGCACCCTGGCGCTGGCGTGGAACAATGGCCTCTTTGTCGTGGCCTTTTACGTTTTACGTTTTACAGGCGGATGGCACAAGTCCCTCGAGGTTCAGTGTCCCTAAAGCCACACGGAGAGGTAGCAGTTCTCTTTTAAAGAAACTGTTCATTGTCAGTGCCTGTCAGATGACGTGCTTCTACTCGTACTGTCGTCGACCAGACTCTCCCCGTTCCCGGCCTACCACACAGCACCATGCTTGTTCCCGCCTTGCGGCAACTCGTCGGCTGGTTGCATCCACTTTCCGCAGTTTGCATTCTCCGATCATGCCAAACAAGACGCAAGAACTGCAAACAAGACAAGGTCAGTCCACGACGAGGTAGCCCATCATTCTAGAAGCAACAGTCCCATCTTCGTTCCGACTCGTCTCTCTCTGCCTTTCTCACTGCCCTCCCCTTCGGCCACCTTCCAAAGTGTCTCGTCTACTTTCCATAAATTCTATCAAATCATATAATCACCGCCACTTGTAGTCTTTTTTTCTTCTTTCCCAAAGCAATCTCCCGTTCCACTTTGGGCCTTGACGGCATCGGCGACCGCTTCTGTACCACCGGCGTGTGTCCGATTCAGCAAGCGTATACGTGTGCACCCTTTCTCCTCCCTCTCACCCTCCCTCCCTCCCTCCCTCCTTCTCCTTTTGTTTTCGGTCACTTCGTCCACCGTCTCGAGGAAGAAAGGAGAAAAAAAAAAAAAAAAAAGAGGGCCAGCGGTCGTTCTGTTGGCTCCCTCGTAGGCTTTTGTGCTCAGTCAGTGGCCAGAGGGAAGCACGACCTACGACAGCATGGCGAGCAAAAGACAATGTGCGCAACCGCAACGAGGCGGGAGAGACAGGAAACAAGAATAGGAAACCAGACTAGGAAACAAGAATAGGAAACAAGAAACAGAAAATGAGAAATAGGAAATAAGAAATAGGAAACACACCACGCACTGGTTCAGCCCCCCCTGTGACGCCGCTGTCCATTCGCTCCGTTGCTGGTTGCCGCGGCCAGAACCAGCAAAAGCACAGGACAGGGACACGCAAAAAAAGGCGAAAATGCGAAAAGACAAAACGACAAAAAAGACAAAAGGGCAAAGGGGCGGTGAGCAGTCGAGCGAACGAGAAACAAGAGGGCCAGACCAGACGACCGGTTCCTGGACGGGTTCAGCAGTCAGAGTCAGAGTCAGGGAGCATGAGAGAGAGAGACACCAGCCGGTGGCAGCGGGCGTCTTTTTGCCACTGGATCAGCACAGCCTGGCTGACCTCTCACCTCTGTGTGTGTGTGTGGTGTGTGTGTGGCAGGTGGCAGGTGGCAGATTTGTTCTGTGGTGTTCGGTGTGTTTTATGTCTTCTGGGTGTTTTGGGGTGTTTTGTACATTCTCTTACTTTTCCATGACTTCCATGATTTCTTTGTTCATTGTGTTGATGCCGAGTGAATCGTCTTTGCTGTGTCGACATGAAAGTGCGGGAGAACGGGCAAAAAGCTCTGTTTACACTTTTGCACGGCCGACAAACAGCAACGCCGTGGATACTCAGTCGGTCTGCCGGAACCGCAACGTACGGGCCAGGCGAGAACAAGGTCAGAGACGGGCAAGTCAGAAGAGCAGCAGTAATAGACAGAGAGAGAGCAGATTATCAGAAGAGTGAAGAGCAAAATAAAATCAAACCCAAAAAGAATAAGAATAAAATCAAACAATAATCATAATCAAAGAGACCGCCCCCTCCTCGCCCACACAACCACACTTATAAGTGAATAGCCGCAGGCCTGCTTCCACAAGTTGGGCACTTCTTGCCTCTTCTTGTTGACTCTGTATCCTATTCAATGCTCGCCTTGCCTTGCGCAATTTCCTCTCCGACAGATTTGCCTCACTCTCTCTTCACCTCGCCGCTCCTCTCCTTGTCTCCTTGTCTCCTTGTCTCCCTCATTCTCTTCTCACCTTGCCCTGACCTTTTTCGCCTCACCGCTGCCATTCCTCGACCGTCCCTTTGCGTTCTGGCATTTGCTTGTTTACCTTTCTGCCATTGTCCATCTGCTGCTCCGTCTATTTCTCTCTGCGTCTTGCCAACTTCTGGAAAGTATATATCGTCCTGCATCACCCTCTGCCTCATCCTCGTCGTTGCCATCCGTCGTTATCAACAAACGTCTTCTTTCCATTGCAACCACTCCTGACAGCTTCTCGATACCGTTGGTGTCACCCTTATATGTTGTTGCTTCTGTTGCTTCTTCTTCTCTTCACCCGTCTGTTGTATACTTGTTTTGATCGTTTTGATAACGCATCTTGATCATTTGAAATTCTTTTGCAAGTTTGGTTCCGGTTTCTAGGGCACCAGCCGAGAGCCACCGGCTTCCCGCCACCATGGGCGCAGACAACGCCCCTGCCGACGGCTGTGTCGAGGATGCTATTGCCGTCGTCGGCATGGCCTGCCGGTTTCCGGGCGATGCCACCAACATTGAGGCGTTTTGGGAGATGCTCAAGGCCGGCAAGGACGCCTGGTCCGAAATCCCGCCGGACCGCTTCAACGCCAAGGGCTGGTACCATCCCGATCCAAACCGACCGGGCAGTGTGGGTGTTTTATTTATTTCTATTCTTGTCTTGCTGTTTGCTGTTTGCTGACACTTGCTAGTTTCACATCAAAGGCGCCCATTTTATAAAAGGCGATATAGCTGCGTTTGATGCACCGGTTCGTGGACGCCAACTCGCCAAACACCATTCACCGTTTCCCAACTGACGTCTAGTTCTTTTCGATTTCCACCGCCGAGGCCGTGTCCATGGACCCGCAGCAGCGCATGCTCCTCGAGGTGGTCTACGAGGCTCTGGACAGCGGTATGTCGTTGCAGTCTATGATTCCAGATTCCTGATTCCAGATCCCTTGATCCCAGCCGGCTAACACACCCTTGCAGCCGGTATCCCGGCACCATCGCTGGCCAACACCGCCACCAGCGTCTTCTGCGGCTCCTTTGTGCGAGGTGAGCACTGCAGCTTCCCTGTCTTTTTTTATTTCTTATTTTAGAATGAAAAGTACTGACCCCCAAGACTACGAGCAGCCCTGCATGCGCGATCCAGACACGACGCCCCCCTACTCGGCCACGGGCAACGGCATTGCCATCCTGGCCAACCGCGTGTCGCACGCCTTTGATTTCGCCGGCACCAGCCAGACCATTGACACGGGCTGCTCGGCCAGCATGATTGCCGTGCACCAGGCGTGCCAGAGCCTGCTGAGCGGCGAGTCGGCCGTGGGCATTGCCGCGGGCGTCGGCCTCATCTTCTCGCCCAACACGCTCGTGCCCATGGCCAACCTGGGTATTTTGGGCGCCGACGGCCGCTGCTACACGTTTGACGCGCGTGCCAGCGGCTACGGCCGCGGAGAGGGAACAGGTGTGCTGGTGCTCAAGCGGCTGCGCGATGCCGTGGCGGCCAACGACACGATCCGCGCTGTGATCCGCGCCACGGCCAGCAACCAGGACGGCCACACCCAGGGCATCACGCTGCCCAGCAAAGAGCGGCAGGTGGCCAACATGGCCGGCGTGTACCACAAGGCAGGGATCGACATGGCCCGCACGGCCTATATGGAGTGCCACGGCACGGGCACGCAGGTCGGCGACGTCAAGGAGACCCAGGCCGTCACTGAAGTCTTTTGTGGTGGCGATGACCGGACGCCCGAGAACCCGCTGCTCATCGGCTCCGTCAAGACCAACATTGGCCACCTCGAGGGCAGTGCGGGCGTGGCCGGGCTCATCAAGGGCATCCTGGTCGTCGAGCGCGGCTACATCCCCGCGCACCTCAACTTTGCGTCGCCCAACCCAAACATCGACTTTGCCGCCATGAAGCTGCAGATTGCGCGCGAGCTGACCCCCTGGCCCGTCGCCGGTCTGCGCCGTGCCAGCGTCAACTCGTTTGGCTTTGGCGGCACCAACGCCCACGTCGTGCTCGACGACGCGCCGCACTTTTTGCACGAGGCCCGCGTCGTCGGCGCCCACCACAACACGCACCTGTTCCCCGGTGACAAGCTGCGCCTGGGCACGACGCTCTACAATTTTCAGGGCGCGCGCAACTACTTGTTTGTGTTTTCGGGCCACGACGAGGCCGGGCTCGCGCGCGTCGTCGCGTCGCAGGCCGACTACGTCGCCGGCAAGCTCGAGCGCAAACTCCAACAACAAGAGGCCGAGCCCGCCTTTGAGGCCAACTACACGTACACGCTGCTGCACCGCCGCAGCCGGCTGAGCTGGCGGTCGTTTGTCGTGGCGTCGTCGGCCACGGACCTCTTGAAAAAACTCACCGCGCCGGCTGCCCCGTCCACAGCACTGGCCAAGCCCGTCCGCGCCGGCACCACCGGGTTGTCGTCGTCGTCGTCGTCGTCACCGCGCCGCATCGGCCTCGTCTTTTGCGGCCAGGGCGCCCAGTGGCACGCCATGGGCCGCGAGCTGCTTGCCTACCCAGCGTTTTATGCGAGCCTGTCGTCGGCGAGCTGGTTCCTGCAGTCGCGCTGCGGCAGCCCCTTTAGCCTGTGGGACGAGCTGCACCGCGCGGCCGACCAGTCGCGCATCGACGACGCGTGCATTGCGCAGCCAGCGACAACAGCCGTGCAGGTGGCGCTCGTCGATCTGTGCCGCGCAGCCGGACTGCGGCCCAGCGCCGTCGTCGGCCACTCGTCGGGCGAGATTGCCGCTGCCTATGCGGCGGGCATGCTGACGCGCGAGGACGCCTGGACCATTGCCTACTACCGGGGCCAGTGCGTGTCGCGCATCGCGACGCTGGCGCCGCAGCTGCACGGAGCGATGCTGGCCGTCGCCGTGTCCGAGGCCGACGCGCGCCGCGGCATGGCCGACGCTGGTGTTGGTGTTGATTCTGATGATGCCAGCAACGCGGCCACTCCCACGGTCGTCGTCGCCTGCATCAACGGCCCGCAGTCCGTCACGCTGTCGGGCGACGCCGACGCCATTGCCGGCCTGCTCGACTACTTCCGCAGCAAGGGGTGCCGGGCCACGCGCGTCAAGGTCAGCACGGCCTACCACCACGCGCGCCACATGGGCGTCGTGCGTGATCTCTACCTCGAGTGTCTTCGCAGCGTGCGGCCCACCATCCCCGATCACGGTAATGACGAAAACAACCGCACAATCTTTTACTCGTCGGTCACGGGACGTCCCGTGCCGGCTGCCGAGCTGGGCCCACAGTACTGGGTCGACAACCTGACGAGCCCTGTACAGTTTTTCGGTGCGGCGGCGGCCATGATGCAGCAGCAGGACCGGCCGGATTTCCTTGTCGAAGTCAGCCCGCACTGCGTCTGGCAGTCGACGCTGCAGCAGATCCACGGCGCCTTGGCCATATCGACGGAGCCACCGGCCTACGTGTCGCTGCTCCGGCGCGGCGAGGACGCCTCCGCCACCTTTCTCGAGGCCCTCGGCCATCTCTGGACACGAGGCGCCGACATCAGTCTGGAGTGGGCGTTGGCTAGGTAAGTCTACTGACCTCTTTTCCTGTGAGATGAGAATATAGTCGCTGACTAAGTAGCCCCGGAGGCAGCCGGCCGCGGCACCTCGTCGACGTGCCGTCGTACCCGTGGGACCACAGCAAGCGGTACTGGCACGAGTCGCACCTGTCCAAGACGAACCGGTTCCGCGCGCACGGTCGCGAGGACATTATCGGCGCGCCGCTCGAGAACGCGACGCCCCAGGACCCGCGCTGGCGCGGCTTCTTCCGCGTGCAGGAGAACCCTTGGCTGGAAGATCACGTGATCCAGAAGTCGGTGCTGTACCCGGCGGGCGGCCTGCTGGCCATGGCGGTCGAGGCGGCCAAGCAGCTGGCCGAGCAGCTGGCGGACTTGGCGGGCCCGGCGGCGCGGCGCGTGCTGGGCTACGAGGTGACGGGGTTCCGCATTCTCAAGCCCATGCTGATCCCGTCGTCGACGCAGGGGCTCGAGCACATGCTGAGTGCTCGTCTCGTCGATGGCGGCAGCGACTGCAGCGGCCCCGGCTCCGGCTCCGGCTCCGGCTCCGTCTGCCAGTATGACTTTTCCATCATGTCCAAGCCGACCGACGCGGCGTGGACGACGCATGCGCAGGGCCGCTTTGCTACAATCTACTGTGATGACGATGACGACGACGATGCCGCGACCGCGCTGGACGCACGACTCAACATTGATGCTGCCCGCCAAGCCTGTCGGGACGGCCCGGCGAGCGATGCCACGCGGCTGGACCCGCGGCAGTTTTACGAGATGCTCGACGTCGTCGGCATGACCTACGGGCCGCAGTTTCGCAACCTCGTGGAGATTCAAAAGAGCAACAAAAGTACAGTCGCCGCCGCCGCCGCCGCCGCCGCACACACCGTCGTGGCCATCCCCGACACGCGCGCGCGCATGCCCTTTCAGTTTGAATTCGACCACGTCATCCACCCGGCGACGCTCGACACCATGATCCAGTCCGTGTTTGCGCTCGCCGACGACGACGACGGCGCGGCCATGCTGCCGTGCGCGGCCAACCGCGTCTTTGTGGCGGCCCAGCTGCCCCAGGGAGCCAGAGCTCGCTTCCGTGGGTACACGACGGCGACTGCATCAGAATTGGACTCGACTTCAGCGGCATCTGCAACCGCCAACATTACCATGTTTGACGACGCTCTGCATGCCCCCGCCGTCGTCATCGAGGGCCTGCAGCTCAAGTCTCTTGCCGGTGGTCGGTCCACGCTGTCCGGCAACGGCAGCGACCGCTTCTTGCCGGCCCACCACAACCTGTGCAGCGAAATTGTGTGGAAGACAGACGTCGGCAGCATTGCCGCCCTGGACGCCGGCCTGCCCGCAACGATCCTCGACCTCGTCGACCTGGCCGCGCACCGCAATCCGGCACTGTCAATCCTCTACCACATGCCCGACGCGGTGCCGCCACAGCCACAGCACCAGCAACAGCACCAGCAACAGCAACAACAACAGCAACAGCAACAACAACAGCAACAGCAACAACAAAAACGCCAGCTGGCCGTCGTCGCCGAGACGCTCAAGGCGACCAACCTCGTGTTTGACAACCTGACGGCAGGCTACGGCACGCCGCGGTTTGCGCAGTGCACGCTGTCGGGTGCGTGTGCACAAGAGGTGTGGCAGCACATGCGTCTGCTCAAGGGTGCGCATCCGGGCTTTGATCGCGTGCAGTACGTCGAGGCACTTCCTGAAAGCAACACCAGCACGCACGACCTGGTGCTCTGCTCCGTGGTCGACGACGACGCCAGCCTCGCCGCTGTTGCGCGCACCGTGGCCGACGACGGCATGCTGGTGCTGCTGTCGAAGCTGGGTAAAGCCATTGGGTGCGCGCAGTACGAGACGCTCCGGGCGACGCTGCAAACGGCCGGGTTTGCCGTGGCCAGTGCGCCGGCCAAGAGCTGTCCCTTTTTGGCCGCACACAAGACACACAAGACACGCAAGACGGTGCCTCGCCAGCCCGACACGCCCCGTGTCGTCGCCTTCCTGCTGCCAGACGCCCCTTCGGCAGCCGTGCTCGCCCTCAAGGATGCCGTACGCCCACAAATCGAGGCCCAGCAGCTGTCGGCACGTGTCATCGAGACGACCCTTGCAGCCTATTGCAACGACGAGGAGGCCAATGCGGAGGTCGACGCGCTGCCCGACCTCGTGCTGTCCTTTGTCGAGCTTGACGCACCCGTCGTCTGGGACATGGACCCGCAGCTGTACGCCGGCCTGCAGCGTCTGCTCACCACGCCCACGCACAGCCGCGGCGGTCTGATGTGGCTGACGCAGGGCGCCCAGGTCGACTGCCGCTCGCCCGACCGCGCGCCCTTTGTCGGCCTGGCGCGGACGCTGCGGTCCGAGGACGACTCGCGTCGCATCGCAACGTTGGACATTGCCGACGGCCGTGTCCGTGTGTTGTTGACGGCTTGTGCGCAGCCGCCGCCACCGCCGCCCGACGGCCTGGTCAAGGCCATTGTCCACGTGTTTGGCGGTCTGCTGCGTGCACAAACATCGTCGTCCTCCTCGACATCGTCAACACCAACACCCACCCCCGACGTCGAGTTTGCCTATGCCGACGGCCGGCTGCTGATCCCGCGCCTCATGCCGCTGACGCTGCTCAACCACACCATTGAGCGTGGGCCCGCCAACGCGCACGTGCTCAGCCAGACGCCGCTCGTGTCGGGCCGCTGCGCCATGCGGCTCAAGGCGTCGTCGCTCACGTCCGTCGACGGGCCGGTCTTTGAGGAGGACGCCGACGCGCTGTGCCGCCCTCTGCTGCCGACCGAGGTGCGCATTGCCGTCCAGGGCACCCACATGCTGCCCGAGGATATTCTGAGTGCAACCGCTGGTGGATCTGTGCTCGGCACCGACGTGTTTGGGCTCGTGCTCGAGGTCGGGTCGGCCACCACCACCACCACCACCACCACCACCACCACCACGGCCCGCGTGCAGCCAGGCCATTTTGTGTCGGCACGCTTGACGCAACGGCAGACACTGGCGACGCACGTGATTGTGGGCATGGACCGCGTGCGCCGCATTGCCCCCGGTAGCCGGTGGCAGGCCGGGTGTCCGACGGCGCTGGCAACGGCCGTGTACGCGCTCAAGACGTCGCGGCGCATCCACAAGGGCGACTGGGTGCTCGTGTTTGGGCCGCTGACGGCGTACGGCCAGGCAGCCATGCGCGTGGCCCTGGCGTTGGGGGCGCGTGTGCTGGCCGTCTACGCGTCAGCCGACGAGCGCGCCGTGCTCAAGCAGCACTTTGGCCTGCCGCCGAGCCAGCTGCTCGGTCTGAACCACAACGGGCAGGACACGCTCGCCGACCACGTGCGGTCGCTGACGCAGCAGTACGGCGCCGACGTCGTGTTTGACGCGACCGCGCAGCACATGGAGCAGGCCACGCGGTGCGTCGCCGAGTGTGGCCGCATCATCCGCGTTGCGCAGCGCAATAATAACAATAATAAAAATTGGGGGGGCAGCCTGCCCGACGACAAAAACGTCACTATCGAAACCGTCGACGTCGCCCGCGTCGAGGCCCGTCGGCCCGCCGAAGCCCAGCGGCTCGCCGCCGACGTCGACAAGCTGCTGCAGCTGGCCCCCACGCTCGACAGCCTGCACGGCGTGCTCGAGTACAACATGTGCGACGTGCAGACGGCCGTCGCCCACGCCGCCGCGCACGTGCACGCCGGTCCGCACGTGATCTACACCGAGGCCGACGTCGGCCGCAACATGGTCAACACGGCGATTCCGCTGGCACCCACCGTCGCGCTGTCGCCCACGGCCACGTACGTGCTCGTCGGCGGGCTCGGTGGGCTCGGTCGCAGCATTGCCGAGCACCTCGTGCGCCGCGGCGCGCGGCATCTTGTTTTCTTGTCGCGGTCGGGCGCGTCCTCTTCGTCGTCGATGTCGTCGATGTCGACTGCCGCCCAAACCCTGCTGGCCAAGCTTAGGGCCGCCGGCGTGCAGGCCGTGGCGCTGGCAGCCGACGTGTGCGACGCCGCTGCTCTGGCACGCGCCCTGGCCGAGGTGCGGCGGCGCGGCATGCCGGCGATCCGCGGCGCCATCCAGTGCGCCGCCGTCGTCGACGACGTCGCTTTTGGCCGCATGGACCATGCGCGGTGGCAGCGCACGCTGGCACCCAAAACGGCCGGCGCCCACAACCTGCACGCGCAGCTGCCGCGCGACATGGACTTCTTCGTGCTGCTGTCCAGCTCCGCCGGCGTCATTGGCAACCGCGGCCAGGCCGCCTACGCCGCCGGCAACAGTTTCCAGGACGCCCTGGCCCGCCACCGCCGCGCCCGCGGCATGCACACCGTCTCGCTCGACCTCGGCATGGTCCTCGGCGCCGGCATGGTCGCCGAGAACGAGCACGGCCTGCTCGACGCCATGAAGGCCAGTGGTTTTATTGGTATTCGCCTGCACGACGTGCTCTTTTTGCTCGACCGCGCCATGGCGGGCCATGGGCATGGTCATGGTCACGCGCATGCGCATGCGCTGCCGCTCGCGCTCGCACTGCCCGCCCAGGTCGTCACCACCGTCGGCACCGGCGGGCTCGTGCTCCAGAACCAGCCGACGTCGGACCCCTTTTGGACGCGCACCGCCCTTTTCCGCTACCTCAACCAGGTCGACGCGCCGCCGAACGGCCTCGCGGGTGCTGGGTCCGGTGCCGGTGCCGGTGGTGGTACGGGCACTGGGGTGGGCCGAGCCGGCGACCGCGGGCTGCGGACGGCCTTGTCCAACGCGACATCCGACGACGCAGCCGCCGACGCCGTGTGTCGCGCGCTGATTGGCACGGTGGCGCGTCGCAAGGGCATGGTCCCCGGCGACTTTGACGCGCAGCAGCCGCTGAGCAGCTACGGCATCGACTCGCTGGACGCGATTTTTGTGCAAGGGTGGATTGGGCGCGAGACGGGGGTGACGGTGCAGACGGTGGAGGGCCCGAGCATAGCGGAGCTGAGCCGGGACATTGCACGGCGAGCGAGGGGGTGATTTGATCGATCCGGGTTTTTGAGGTTTTTTTCCGTCTTTTTTTACTTTTCTTTCTTTCTACTTCGTATTCTTCTTTCCTCTACCAGTACTTTTCATTTCTTTTTCCTTTCTATTTCCCCTTTCTTCCGACTACTTTTCCGAACGTTTTCTCGCCTTTTCTTCCTTTCGTCTTTGCCTATATTTTTATCTTCCCTTTTTCCCTTTTTCCCGATTTCCTTTTTTTTTTCTTTTCCCTTTCTTATTTCATATGTATTTTCTTCTTTTGTATTATGATATTACCACTGTTTTATATGCCATTGTTTTCAAATAACCAATCAATCAATCAACCAATCTTCAACCATCAACGTGGTCCGAGTTGGGCGGAACACACGGCAAATGGATCGCATCCATTGATAACATCGAGATATTAGATCATTACGAATAGATTGTCTCTGCCCGCCGCACGCTATTCCACGGATGCAGGCATCAGCAGGGTCCAGCTGATGCACACGGCCTCTGAGTTGTCAAGTCGCCTGATAGCCAACGAGCGGTGTGCTCTGCCCAACCCACACAACAGGCGTAACGAGTAGTACAAGTACTTTGTACTCCGTACACAAAAGTAAAGAGTGTGCACGGATCGCCCACGAATTTTAAGATTTGGCCATCCGCATCCGGCTAGCATAATTAAAAGGCACCCTGGAAACCCCCCTATTCCAATTCCACTGGCTCGGGCCCCAGGGCAGCGTTGGGCAGCACGGGTCCTCTGCAGGCGGCCATACGCGCCGGAACTCAATGACGTAATTGCTGTAGATATGGAACCGGATGCTGCTGGGATGCTATTCCTGGTAGGTGCTAGCCGGGAGTGGAATGCAGGGTGTTTAATCCCTCTGATGATCTGTCGTCATAGGTTTTGTACTCCGTACTCGTATTTTTGGAATTCTTTTTGGAATTCTTTTTGGATTATATTTTTGGATTATATTTTTGATTATATTTTTGATTTTGATTTTTCTCTTTGGGATAGAGTTGATTCTCTTCGTTCTTTTTCTCTTTCGCTATTCTTCTACCTCGTACTCGTACGTTTGTCTTCTTCTCATATTGTCCTTCATCCCCAATCTCAACTCCCGTCTTTCGTTCCAAAATTCTTCCCATCGTTTTATCCTTTTTTCTTTCCTCATCTTGTCTCCCCCATCTTTCCTTTCCCCTCTCAACCAACAACGAACAACCACATGGAGAATCTCGGCACCGAACCCATCAGACGACCTCTGGCGGAACCGGCGACTGACCCGTTTCCATTTTCCATAGAGCTAGCAATTGGGCCAAATGGGATAAATACTGTACGAGCAATACTGACTGCCTGACTGACTGACTGACCACACGGGGCTGCAGCCGGCGGAGTCTCATTCCGAATCTGCCGCTGCACGCTCGTGCTCCGTTGTAAAAGGCGTCGGGAACAACACGTCGGCGCAAAGTAGAACAAGTTTTTTTTCTTCTTCTTTTTTTTTTCTCATTTGCAACGTCTGCACAAAATGGCGGCCGATGCGTGCTTTATTCCATCTGACGCCTGTCACCGTTGGTCTGCTGGACCAGGGCTTGTCCTTTCGGCTTGGTGCCTGGTTGCCGCGGACTGTAGCGTGTCGTAGCGTGTTGTAGCGTGCCGTAGTGCAATTTTAGCGCCTATCGCTAGCGTATTGGTACTGAGCACGAGTACTACACAGAGTACTCCGTCGCCGGCTTCTTTACGAGTACTTTGTATCTTGTACTTTTCATATTTTTATTTTTTATTTTTCGTTACGTTTTCTCCTCTTTTTTTTCTCTTCTCATCCTCGTACTCCATACGCTCCCGTCTTTCGGTGTCATCTTGGAGAATCTCGATGGATTTATCTGCTCGTCTTGTTTTTGCCCAAACAATTCCCAGTCTTTTCCTTGTGTTTTCCGGTTCTTGCAGCTTTCCCATCCGCTTTCCCATGCCCGTTTCCCATCCGGAGCCTTGACAAATTCGTATGCTGACGAGTACGAGTACCCGTACAGCAAGTACATGCTCATCCACTTGCAGTAATCGCCCAGAGTAGACAAAGACCCTACATGCATCCGAACATGCAGGGTGTATCCTCATCAGGGACGGAGCGTCAGGGACCAAAAAGTGCAGAATACTCGTATACGAATGCCTAACAGCCGCATAGCTCGTAATTAGCAGAAGACGCCTGCAGCAGAGTCCGCCTCAACAAAATGCAGAGTACGAGTACTGAGTAGTTGGCAGGGCATGGCCAAGCTCTGGCTTACGCTCTGGCTTACGAGTACTCCCAGAGAAAAACAAGAACTGCGACGGAGAAGCGAAAATGGGATCAACAGCAATAACAAGATATGCAAAATCAAACTTGTCTGGTTTAATGAGGAATGACAATACGAGCAGTCGTATGCAGAGAGAAAAAGCAACGAGCAACTGCTGAAACCGAATGTCCCTCAGTGACTGTCTTTCGGTGCATGTCTCTCAGCCTGACGTAATAGAGAGCAGCGCGCGTCCTGGTTGCGCATCACGATCCCAGTGAACTGGCGGGAGACCAGGATGAATCCGTACGAGTACGGAGTACAATAATACGAGTAGGTGGTCATGGAAAGATCCTTGATGGAGATCATGGCAGATTTTTTTGCTTACCGCTTCTCTTCGAGTTGTAGGCGACTCGTATCTGGAGAGAAGTGCAACTGCAACGGTCCGGAGGAGAAGAAGAAGAGAAGAAGAAGAAGAAGAAAAGAGGAAGAAAAAGGATGACAGTCTGCAAAAGTAGGGGGTAAGAGTAAAAAAGAAGAAAAAAGACGAGAAAGAAAAAAACACTACAGCTACGTCACCATGTCGGATTTATCATCCTCACCGAAACCTCATCTTGTCTCAATGCAGCCTCAATGCAGCCTCGCCTGGCGACGATGCGAGATACCGTTGCAGTATGCCCTTTGGAAAGTGCTGATGTGGTTGCCTGGCTCTTGTTAGGCTGTTAGTTTTGGGTAAGTGTTATTTTTGTTTTTGTTCTTGTTTTCATCATTGTTTCTTCTTATTGTACTCCGTACTCGTACTTTTCCCCTTCTTCCTTCTCCCCCAAAATTCTCTATCCCCGTCTTCTTCCACTCCCCTCCCCCTCATGACCGCCCTAGCCCTTGCCCTCGTCTTTCTTTCCTTCTTTTGCCTTCCCTTTTCCTTCCTTTTCCTTCGCTCCCCCCTTTCCCTGTCTTTTCTTCTTCCACTCCCGAGCCCCCCTCTACTCCACAACGGTCACGTTGCGGTTTGTGCTAGTCTTGTCGTCGCTAGTTCTCGCAGCTTAGCCTCCAGTAGCCTCTGCCTGCTATCGGCTGTTTTCTTTTTCCTTTCGTCTTCCGGGACTCTTTTTGGACGCTCTCTTTTCTCTTTTGTCGTCTCCTCGGGGTTTCCATACATACCGGCGTGCACACCGGTTGATTAAAGTCACCATCAAAAGGGGCATTAAAGAATTTACTCGTACTCGTATAAACAAAAGAAACAAAAGATCAAAGCCAAAGCAAAAACCAGGTCAAACTGAATTAATAATCAAAACCACCTAAAAAGTCCAGCCCAAAATCAACCAAAAACCAACCACAACCACCCACAAACCACCCACACAACCAATTCTTACCCGCAACCACCCTCACGTCACACTACCGCCCTCTACCTTTCTGCCTCAACCAACACTGCAACAGCCACCAACGGTCACCGACGTCGTACCCTCTCCCGTCCTCTCCCATACCGCCAGCCTCGTTTCTTGTTCTTCGTCGTCCGCCAACCACACCCAGCGGACAGATCAATACAACCCCATTGCATGCTCTGTCCTCGTTCCGCCCATCCTGCTCGCTCACCCTTCGCTTCCACTTTCTACTTGTCATTCCTGCACCCCCACGCTTCCTCCTCCCAACCCTGGACCATAAGCATGCCGTCAACAGGGCTGTACGAGTAACGTTTTGGTTTTGCCTTTTTTCTTTTCGTTTTTGTCGTTTTACCCATTTCTACTTCTTCTTCTTATCCATCGTTTCTTTTCTCATTCTATATCACGCATCCTACTCGTACTCTCGTTTTACCACGCATCCTACTCGTACCTACTTGACTTTTTGATTTTCTCAATACTCTCTCATACTACTCTACGAGTATTCATATTCGCATACTACGACTACGACTACTACTACGACTGCTACTCATACTCATTCTCGTTAACCCGTCACCCACTCTTCTATTATTATTCTACTCTCATCTTCCTAGTCTCCTCTTCTTCTACTCTCATTCTATTCTTATTCTACTCAGTCTCTAATATCCCAACTCCCTGTTTCTCCTCTTTCTTTTCTCTCTCTCTCTCTCTCTCCCTCCTCCTGTTCTGATTTTACGCGCCTCACCTCGCCGTCAACCTCGCATATCATCACCAATTTGTCTTTCTTTTTCCTGCATCATCATCCTTCCCGTTTCCCATCCTCTCTCCTGCCGACCACCAGCAAAGCATCCTTCTTTTTTCCCACCCCGCCCGCTCTATTTCCTCCTCCCTCCTTGCCCACGGGACCCCCAAACGTCATCTCCTCTCGTATCCACGCCGCCACCCGCTTGCGCATGCCTTTTCCTTTTTCTTATTTTTTTCTCTCTCTTCCAACAACGCCCATGTCCACTCAATGATACATCTTGACTCGCCTGAGGAGACGTCCGGGTCGACTGCTTAGCACGTTTCCCCCCCTCCCCTCTATTTCCCTCCTGGGACCCTCTGGGAACCTGCTCTAGCACGCCCCTCCTTCTCACACACTTGCTTGCTGTCTCTCTCTGCTGTGTCTGTCCGTCCCATCTTCCTCTTTTGCCCTCCACCTTTTTTTATTTTTATTTTATCTCCTTCCCCGAAAAAACAGTACACCCTCCGCCAGCAGCGTCTATGCCATTGGGCCGATCGCTCTTTAGCCGGTGCTTTCCCCTCCGGCATGTCGCCATGTCGTCCTCCTCTCCCGCACACTCTCCCGGGCCGCCGGCGGCCACCTCAGCAGCAGCAGCAGCAGCAGCAGCAGGATCAGCAACATCAGCATCAGCAGCAGCGGCGTCATCAGCAGCAGCAGCAGCAGGATCAGCAGCAGCGGCAGCGGCAGCGACAGCACCACCACCGCCGCCAGCAGCAGCAGCAGCAGCAGCAGCAGCATCGCCAGCAGATGCCGACAAGCTGTCCCTCGTTCTCCCCAGCAGCAGCACCACCACCGCCACCAGCACGGCCGGCACCGTCAGCACGACCGTTGGCACCGGCAGCTCGACCGTCGGCACCGGCAGCACCGCAGCCAGCCTAGCCGCCAGCATACCGCGGATATCGCCCGATCCCATGCTCGAGAGCTCGCTGTCGGGCAACTCGCTGTCGTCGTTTTCGCTCTCGCTGCAGTCGCTCGACACTGTGCATCCGAGTGTGGACGCTGATGGCCATGCCGATGCCGATGCCGATGCCGATGCCGATGCCGATGCCGATGCCGATGCCGATGCCGATGCCGATGCCGATGCCGATGCCGATGCCGATGCCGATGCCGAGGCCGATGCCGACGACAACGTTAACACGGATGCCAGCACCAACGCCAAAATCGACGCCAAAATCGACGCCAATACCGACACCGACGCCAACGCCCTCCCCAACATCCCCCTTCTGGACCTCCTCCAAGCCGATCCCCGGCCTACCCTTGTCCTCCTGCTCGCGTCGCCCGCCCCCCGCGTCGTCTACGCCAACCCGGCCTTTGCTGCCGCCGGGTTGTCGTCCGCCGAGGCCACCGAAGTGCTCGGACACGATGTCGCCGCATCGCCCTGCAAAGCTCTACCAGCTCTCGCACACGGCGGCTACTCGTGGACGCGCACACTGCTGCTGCAGAGCCAGTATGTCGTCATCAGTGCAGACCATGCAGCCCAGCCGCCTGTCGTGTCACCGCCGTCGCCACCGTCACTGCCGCCACCACCGCCACCACCGCCATCATCATCCGAACGTATAGTGCCCTCGCTGCATCCGCTGCAGCACGCCGCGTCGCCTCCATCGCCTGCCAAGACCGGGCCGACCTTGAACAAATTGTCTTTGAACGAACCGACCCAAAAAGACGACACGTCCCCCGCCGCCGCCGCTGCTGCACCGACACCACGTAAGCTACCCGAGACGGCAGCAGCCAGTGAGCCGATTTTTCGCACGGACACCGACGACATCGACTTTAACGCCGACGCCGACGCCGACGACGCGTACATGGCCCATTTCGAGACGATTACCGACTTTATGCCCGTCGGCATGTGCATTGTCGACGCGGCCGGCAACATTGCAGCGGCCAACTTGGCGTGGCACCACATTATGGGGTGTCCGTGGCCGCCGACCGAGGCCGAGGCGGGTGCGGTGCCCGAGGGTCTGGTCATGACGCGCGCGCAGTTTCTTTCGTATGTTGAGGACGAGGACCAGGACCTTGTGCAAGGGTTTTTTGCGAGCCGGTCGCTTGTGCCGACGAGCACGTTTGGGTTTCGCGTGAAAAAGTACCGGCTGCCGGGGGCGAAACGGCCGACCAACCGGGCAGCGGCCGACGACGTGTCGTTGGTGACGGCGACATCGCCATCGGAGCCGAGCCAGTCGCTACCCAACCCAAACGAACCCCGCGTGCCCGTCCGCAGCGACAGCCTCGTGCTGTCGTCGTCGTCGAGCCTGCCCGACGAGCCGCCGCGCGACAGTCACGTGCTGGCGACGACGCGCGCCGAGTATGCTCCCGACGGGTCGCTGCGGCGCGTGCTCGTGTGCCTGCGCGACATTACCGAGCACCAGCACATTGCCGAGGCGGCGCACCGGCACGCGCGGCAGGCCAACCACCTGCGGCGCATGGCCGAGTTTGCGACGGTGGGCATGTACGACATGGACATTGACGGGCGGCTGCGCGGGGCCAACAAAGTTTTCTATGAAATGTGCGGCATCCCGACGGACCCGGACAGCGCCGACTATGTGAGCCGCGAGGTGATCCGGCCGTGGAATGACTGCGTGGCCGAGGAGGACCAGGCCATGATTGACGCGTGCTTCCAGCGGCTGGTGGGCGGGCCGCACGACGCGCGCAAGGACGTGCACGTGGACAACTGGACGGTCGTGGAGGCAGGGGGCGAAGGAAACGGAAACGAGTCGTTCAAGGGAGGCGAGACGAGGGTAGGTGGCAACAACACTGCTGGCGGCAACACTGCTGGCGGCAACACTGCTGCTGCGGCCGCCGGCGGCGAGACGACCGAGGCCGAAGCCGACTATATGACGGTGGAGCTGCGGTTCAAGACGCCCTGGACGACGGACGACGGGTCGGGCGGGCGCATTGTGGCGCCCCGCTGGGTCGAGGCGTCGCTGCTGCCGGTGCGCGACGCCGACGGCAAGGTGCAGTCGATCACAGGGTGCCTGACGGACATTTCGCTGCGGCGGTGGCAGCTGGAGCGCGAGCGGCAGTTCAAGGAGGACGCCATCGAGTCCAAGCGGCAGCAGGAGAACTTTGTCGACATTACGTCGCACGAGATCCGCAACCCGCTGACCGTCATCATGCACTGCGGCGACGCGGCGCTCGAGTCGTTGACGCGGCTGCGCGAGGACGTCGTCGAGGACCGCCAGCGCGCCATGCTCGACGACGTCATCGACTCGGCCGAGATTATCGTCAGCTCCGCGCTGCACCAAAAGGCCATTGTCGACGACATCCTGACCATGTCCAAGCTCGACTCCAACCTGCTCGCCGTCACGCCCGTCACCGTCGACGCCATTGACATTGTGCGCTCGACCCTGCGCATGTTTGAGGTCCAGGCCCGCCAGCAAAACATTCAGCTGCGCATGGTCGTCGACCCGTCCTACCACCGCGAGCTCGCCGTCGCGCCCGCCGCTGCCGTCGCACCCGCTGTCGCCGCCACTCCCCAAAAGCTGCCGTCCATCCCCCCCGCCTCCTCCACCACCTCCTCTTCTTCGACCCCCGCCTCCCTGCCCCCCCGCACGCCCTTCCTCGTCTTTGACCCGTCGCGCGTCAAGCAGATCCTCATCAACCTGCTCACCAACGCCCTCAAGTTCACCCAGGCCGTCACCGTCCGCGAGGTCACCACCACCGTCAGCGTCTCGCGCCACCGGCCCACCGACGCCATGTGTGCCGTCTCCTTTGTGCCCCAGGCCGCCGACAACAAGCTCGCCCCCGCCTACGGCGGCCCCGACTTTTCCGACGTCCGCGGCCGCGAGTCCGGCCGCAGCCGCAGCCGTGGCACCGGCACCGCCAGCAGCTCAAACTCGCCGTCGTCGCCCGCGTCGTCGTCGGCGGCGGTCCAATCGACGGTCCATCCGACGGCCCACCCAACAACAGCCACCAAAACGGGCCCCACGGTGCTCCAGGGCGACTCGGTCTTTTTGATCTTCGAGGTCCGCGACACCGGCGAGGGCCTGACCAAGGAGGGCGTCGACTCGCTCTTCCAAAAGTTTGTCCAGGCCGGCTCCAACACGCACGTCAAGCACGGCGGCTCTGGGCTTGGCCTGTTCATCAGCAAGCGCCTTGCCGAGATCCAAAACGGTGCCATTGGTGTCGCCTCCCAGCGCAACAGAGGCTCCACCTTTGTCTTTTACATCCAGGCCTACATCCCGCCGCCCAGCGCCGTCCCCGAGGTTCTGTCGCCGGGTGAGGCAGCCAAGCTCGCCCTGGCCACGGGACTCGGCAACGTCGCCGGCGGCACCAGCACCCCGCCCAAGCGAGAGGCTGCGCGCCTGCTCAGTGCCATCAACGTCAACTCGCTGCCGCCGGCCACGCCAGCCATGGCGAGCCCGCTGCTCTCGGAGCAGCAGTTTCAGCACCAACAGCAACAGCATCAACAGCAACAGCAGCAGAGACAGCGGCACGGCTCTCTGGTGGCCCACGGCACGTCTTTTTTTTCGGCACCGCCGACGCCCACCGCCACCGACGCGTCCACGTCCACGTCCGTCGGCCCGCTCGGCCCCGCCCAGCTTGCTGCCGTGTCGGCCACGCCGCCCCAGATCCACGGCGTGCTGCTCGTCGAGGACAACATTGTCAACCAGCGCGTCACACGCCGCTACTTTGAAAAGCTCGGCTTCAACGTCGAGGTCGCCTCCAACGGCGTCGAGGCCATGGATTGCATCCGCATGTCCGACCGCTGCGTGCCCGGATCTTTCCCGATTAGCGTCGTGCTCATGGACATGGAGATGCCCGTCCAGGACGGTCTCACGTGCACGCAGCACATCCGCCAGCTCGAGCACGGCGGCGCCTTTGCCGGCGGCCGCATGCCTGTGCTCATGATCACGGGCAACGCGCGGCCCGAGCAGATTGCCGAGGCCCGCGCCGCCGGCTGCGACGACGTCGTCATCAAGCCGTTCCAGATGCACCGCCTGTTTGAGCACATTCAGCGCGTCATGGAGACGGTCTGGCGCAACGAGATTGATGCCCTGGCCGCGCAGGGCGAGGGCGAAGCCGAAGGCAAGGTTGAGGCCGAGGAGGTCAACGAAGTCAACGAGGCCGATGATCACGTGACCGATATCACCGACGTGACTGACGAAACGGCCGAGGACGGTCCCGAGCCGGCTGCTGTGCAACAAGCCGAGCCAGTGTCCCCCTCTGCCCAACTCGACGAGCAGCTCGACGCTCTCTACGAGCACCTCGACAAGAACCTCTACGAGGCCGACGAGCCGACACAAACGACGGCATCTTCCAGCTGAGCAGAGGCGACTTGAATTATGCCGAGCTCAAGACGAACCGCACTCTGGTGCATATCTTTCCACATTTGTTTTATTTACCTCTTTTTCAACCTTGACGATTCATTTTGTTTTTGTTTTTTCTCGTTCTCTTCTGCTTCTGCTTCTCTTCTGCTTCTCTTCTGCTTCTCTCCTCTTCTTCTTCTTTCCTTCCCTTCTCAGCATTGCATACCACAGGTGGCTGTGGACACACGACCCGTGACAGAACCAGACGGGTCTGGGAAAGCTGAAAACAAGGGTCCTATCAAAAATCGTTTTTGCCGTCCTTAGAAGGGTGCTCTGGCGTTGGGTTGTTTCTTCTTTCTATATTGTTTTTGTTGTTTTGGCTTTTTTGTTCCTCATATCTATCTCAAGCATCGCAGCGTAAAAGCCGAGCTTTGTTCGTACTGTTATCATGTATCCTAGTGGTTTTTGGCCTAGGCGTTTCTTTATTTTTTATTTTTTTCTTTCATTTCATATGTTACCATTCCTCTTCTATACTCTTCTTCTCTTTTCGAAAGGACGATAATGCTGATGCATTCTATGGTCAACCATTAAAAATCAAGTACTTCCAACATCTTTGATTGTATGCATTGTGTCGTTGATGTAGAGCATAGCTGGATAAGCAAAAAAAACATCAACAGAGCTTACTTGAGCAGAAAAACTCCAAAAAAAATGATCTAGGCAGGGATCGAACCTGCAATCTCTTGGTTCGTAGCCAAGCGCCTTGCCATTTGGCCACTAGACCGTGTTGTTGTTGAAGAGCCTCCTCAGAACAAGAATCATATGGACAGTGCCCCGTCAAGTTTTTTGCCTACGTCTTCTTATCTAAACGCACTATCGCATCCGCTATCGCACCCGTTATCGCATCCTTATCAAGACACGTGACAGCGGGGAGATGGCGGGGAGCAATAGGGGCATAGGGGCAAGAAAACAAAAGCTACAAAATTGCGGTGCCTACTAGCTGGACCAGGCGCCAGGCTTGGGTACGCCGCTGGCACCAGTGCACCACAGCGAATTGATTTTTTTGGGCCATCCGTTTTTGGGTAGGAGCTTCTGGAAATTCGAGGAAGCTTTTGCTGCAAAACGGTCAAGACGGCGACATCACGACACGTCCACTGACACTTGACACGACCACTGACACGACACGCACGATCTCGTCTTTTGTCCAAAACATCTTTTTTTTCTTTCTTCTTCTTTTCCTCTCTTTTGCATTGATACCCGCTTACCATGTCGTTCGGCGGGCAAACACCCACCATCATTGTCCTCAAAGAGGGTACGCCACCAGCTTCCTCCCTCCTGATGTTTGTCGTCGCCGGCGCAACTCTCACGATGCCGTGCCGGCTCATGCTTTGACCCTCCTCCCAAAAACTAACATCCTGCAGGCACTGATTCCTCCCAGGGCAAGGGCCAGGTCGTCTCCAACATCAACGCCTGTCTCGCCGTCCAGGCCACCATCAAGTCCACGCTCGGCCCCTATGGCGGCGACCTGCTCATGGTCGACGCCAACGGCCGCCAGACCATTACCAATGACGGCGCCACCGTCATGAAGCTGCTCGACATTGTCCACCCGGCGGCCCGCATCCTCGTCGACATTGCCCGCTCACAAGACGCCGAGGTCGGCGACGGCACCACGTCTGTCGTCGTGCTGGCCGGCGAGATCTTGAAGGAGGTCAAGGAGCACGTCGAGCAGGGCGTCAGCTCGCAGATCATCATCAAAGGTCTGCGGAGGGCCTGCACCATGGCCGTCAACAAGATCAAGGAGATTGCCATTACCACCGACGAGGCCAACCGCCGCGAGACCCTCAACAAGCTGGCCGCCACCGCCATGACCAGCAAGCTGATCAAGCGCAACACGGACTTTTTTACAAAGAGTGGGTGTCCTCTTCTTTTTTTTTGATTGGTATAAACTCGTGCTAACTAATCCCCCAGTGGTCGTCGACGCCGTGCTGTCCTTGGACCAGACGGACCTGGACGAAAAGTTAATAGGCGTCAAGAAGATCCCCGGCGGGTCGCTGACGGACTCGCTGTTTGTGGACGGCGTCGCCTTCAAAAAGACGTTTAGCTACGCGGGGTTCGAGCAGCAGCCCAAGTCGTTTGTCAAGCCCAAGATTTGCTGTCTCAACGTCGAGCTGGAGCTCAAGGCCGAAAAGGACAATGCCGAGGTCCGCGTCGAGCAGGTCTCCGAGTACCAGGCCATTGTCGACGCCGAGTGGCAGATCATCTACCGCAAGCTCGAGGCCGTCTACCAGTCGGGCGCCAAAGTGGTGCTGTCCAAGCTGCCCATTGGCGACCTGGCCACGCAGTTCTTCGCCGACCGCGACGTCTTTTGCGCGGGACGCGTCGCCGCCGACGACATGGAGCGCGTCGTCCAGGCCACGGGCGCCACCGTGCAGTCGACGTGCTCCGACATCCGCGCCGAGCACCTGGGCGTGTGCGGCAGCTTCGAGGAGCGCCAGATTGGCGGCGAGCGCTTCAACCTGTTTGCCGACTGCCCCGAGGCCCGCACGTGCACGCTCGTGCTGCGCGGCGGCGCCGAGCAGTTTATCGCCGAGGTCGAGCGCTCGCTGCACGACGCCATTATGATTGTCAAGCGCGCCATCCGCAACCGCAGCATCGTCGGCGGCGGCGGCGCCTGCGAAATGGAGGTCTCGGCCTACCTGCACCAGTTTGCCGACAAGAACGTGCCGCACAAGCAGCAGGCCATTATCAAGAGCTTCGCCAAGGCCCTCGAGGTCATCCCGCGCCAGCTCTGTGACAATGCCGGCTTCGACGCCACCGACATCCTCAACACCCTGCGCGTCGAGCACCGCCACCGCGGCCACACCTGGGCCGGCGTCGACTTTGTCCACGAGGGCGTCGCCGACATGATGGAGCGCTTCGTCTGGGAACCCGCCCTCGTCAAGATCAACGCCCTCCAGGCCGCCACCGAGGCCAGCTGCCTCATCCTCAGCGTCGACGAGACCATTCGCAACGAGGAGAGCGCGCCGCCCCAGGCCCCTGGTGGGCCCCTGCCACCCGGTGCCGCCCAGCGTGCTCTGCGCGGCCGCGGCCGCGGCATGCCCATGCGGTAAACGCTGATGTGCTGCGTCGCGTTGCGTCGTGTTGTAACACATGGATAGCATGAGGTAGTGGCAAATTAAAAAAGTCTAGATAGAGAGGTTTGAATCAACACGGTATGGTAGTGCATGAGATGCTTATGATCACGATATCACGAGATTTGATCACGGATGCAGTCACATCATAGTTGTCATAATCTATTGTTTGCCATGTCTCTAATGCTTTTGTCGTCCGAGATCCGTCATACCCAAGGGCAGTACATGAATATATAAAAAAGGCAAGATTGCCACCCATAAAGGAAAGTAAAGAAAAGTCATCAAAAAAGAGTGTAAAGAAAGAAAAAAAAAATCACGTGCATTCAGCTCGGAAGCCCAAATTGCATCTCGTCCAGCCGGTCGTCGTCGGTCTTGTGGCCGCCGTCGCTCAGGCCTCCATTGCCATCGTCACCGCTGCCGTGGCCAGGGCCGACATCGCCAGAGACACCCGGCGCACCCTCCTCGCCCGACGAGAGAAGCTGTCCAATGTCCATTTTAGAGTTGAATCGGTCCCCGCCGGCATTCGGGTCACTGCCGCAGTTGGCATTCCCCAGAGCGTTTGCCTTGTCGCCCACGTGACTGATGGAGACGTGGTCGTCGTTGCCGCTAATGTTGACGTCGTCCACAACGCCGGCAATGTTGTCGACCACGTCGTCGTGGACCGCGTGGGAAACAGCGTGGTGATGCAGCATCTGGTGGTGTGGGTGCTGTTGTTGTTGCTGTTGTTGCTGTTGCTGCTGTTGCTGCTGCTGCTGCTGCTGCTGATGATGGTGCTGTGGCATAATGTCACCGCCCGTGGTCATGTCGTCGTGCTCCTCGATCAGCATGTCCAGATCGTGGTCCTCATCGACAGACTCGCGCGTAATGTCATCATCGTCAAACGTATTTCCGCGGTGGTCATGGAAGCCAGCAAGAGCACTGTGATGCAGCTGAGCCTGCTGGTGTTGCTGGGCCTGCTGGTGTTGCTGGGCCTGCTGGTGTTGTTGAGCTTGCTGGTGTTGCTGAGCCTGCTGGTGCTGGTGTTGTTCAAGCAGCTGCTGTTGATGCTGCTGTTGTTGCTGCTCAAGTTGTTGTTGCTGCTGCTGTTGTTGCTGCTGCTGTTGCTGCTGCTGTTGAGACGAGAGACTGTGAGGATGAACATGATCGTGAACACTTTGGCTGTGGAGGTTGTGATGAACGAGACCGCCTCCAGCAGCGGCACCACCACCCGAAGAAACATTGACGCCTGCACCACTCGCTCCCTGGCCGGACATGTCGCCGCCGTTGCTACCTTGTCCAACAAGATCGTCGTCGTCTGGATTGTTAAGCAGCGACGTAAAGGCATCTGCCGCGTGGTGGTGCGAGTGGGTGATTTGGTGGTGTGTGCTGTGGGACTCGGCATCGTGAAAGGCAGCAAAGGGGTCGTGTTGTGCGGCATGGTGGTGGCCGAGTTGGTGGGCAGACGGCGGCTGCTGCTGCTGCTGTTGCTGCTGCTGCTGCTGCTGCTGCGGTTGGCCGAGGGTGCTGTGGTGCGCATGGAGCACAGTCGATGCCCCGTTGCCGGCACCCCCGCCGCCTCCCGCCTGTGCGTGGCTGTGGTGGGAGAACTGCGAGGCCGCCGTGTGGTGTTGTGCGAGCTGATGCGAGCTGTGGTTGGGTGGTGATGGCTGGTTGATGATTTTGGGATCAATGGGCTGGAACGCCTGCGCGTTAGGCAGCGGCAGCAGGTCGAGCCCGTGGTGGGACCCGTGCGCATGCAGTCCCCGTGGCTGGTCCTGGAGCATGGGGTTGTGGCCGGGCAGGGCTGCATGTGGCGGTATTGGAGACTCGGTGGGTGCCCGCAGGATCTGCCCGATGGACATGGCAGACACGGGGCCGCGGATGCCCTTGTAGCTGTCGGGGGTCACGGTAAAGGCGGGGTGTGGTGGCTGTGGCTGCTGCTGCGGCTGTGGTGGTGGCGGCGGCTGTGGCGGAGACGAGATGTGTGTTAATGGGTGCTGGGCATGTTGTTGTTGTTGCTGGATGTGTTGCTGTTGTGCATGGTCGTCGAGCTTGGTGTCCTGCTCCATGGGTATGGAGGAGGACTGGACGACAGGCAGCGAGGAAGAAGAAGAAGAAGAGACGACGGCGGCGGCGTGTATTGGCGGCGCATTAGAGACAGGCATGGGTGTAGTGACAGAGGGGAGGAGGGTGGTGCTGCTGGTAAAGGTGGGCAGTGTGAGCGGTGATGGGTCGGAGGGGAGGGTGGTGGTGGTGGTGGTGGTGGTGGTGGTGGTGTTGGTCTTGGAGGGCTCTTTGCAGGTGGTGCAGTTGCGGATGACGTCCGACACGGTGTCCTTGATGCGCGTCCAGTGGTAGCGCTCGGCAATGGTGGCTGTGGTCTTGTTGATGCCGGCGTGCTGCTGTAGGTGGATCTCGCGAGCGATGGCGTACTGGCGCTCGGGGTTGGAGACCACCTCCTTGTCCTTGAGCATGAGGACGTCCCCGTCGAGCAGCTTGTACGTGGTGGCGGCGCTACGCAGTCTGCTTTTTTCGGCGCGGTCAGCCCCGCTCGGATACTCACCGTACTTGAGATAGAACTTGATCTTGTCGAAACGGTCATCACTCACGAGATCATCGGTGTCGCCGTTCTGCACCAGGTCGCGGCCAAAGATGATGGCGTCCACGAGCCGGTTGGGGTAGCTCTTGAGGTTGCCGCAGCCCTTGACGCGCCCAATGCGCTTGAAGCCCAGCGCATCCCAGATCTTGCACGATGCGACGTTGGTCTCGTACACGAGGTTGAAGACCGAGTACGTGTAGCCCAGCTTGGGGGCCCATTCGAGGTAGGTCTCGCCCATCAGACGGCCGACACCGCGGTTGCGCGACGCGTCCGTCACCAGGAAGCCGGCGTTGCACACGTGGCTGCTGCGGCCGGGGTAGTTGGGCTTGATGTAGAAGCTGCCGAGGCACTCCTTGCTCCAGTCGCGGCCCTCGACGACCTCGTCGGGGTGCTCGATGCGGCCGAGCAGCATAATGGCGCCAAAGTTCTGGAACCAGTAGTTGGCAAACTTCTCGAAGGGCATGGGTTCAATCATGGGGTAAGTATCGCCGCCCTCGATTTCCTTGCGGAACTGGTCGCTCAGGTACAGCAGCAGCGACGGCGGTACCTGGGTGCGCGACGCAAAGGGCACAATGGTGGCCACCGTCTGGCGATCCCGGAGTGTGACTTGGTGGGGCACGACGGACGGCGGTAGCGAGGGGTTGGCCGGGTCGGGGAGGGGGGGAGCGCCGGAGACGCGGAAGATGGTCGGAGCCTCCGGGTCATCCATGATGGCGGGCATTTTGGTTCGGGTCGTCGTCGCCGGCAAAGGCGGAAATCCCGGGGTCGGTGTCGGGCGGTGAGATATATAAGAGTCGGGCGGGGGATGTTGGTCCAGGCGTGTGGTGTACACGGCTTGGATCAGCAAAAACAAGACAAAGGCGAAGGTCAAGGAGAAAAAGCCGGATCAGAGCATGGGGTGGTCGTCGACGAGTCGCAATTGTTGGGGGGGGGGGGGGATGCCGTAGAAGAGAGGTGCTATTGTCGGCGGGCCGGTGGGCAACGGCGGTGACGCAGTCACGTGAGCACGAAGTGGACGCAACTCTCAAGTACAGAGTCGTATGCCGACGGTCTTGTAATGATATAGTGTGGTCTCGGAACAATTCCGTTCAATTTGGACGAATCCACGTCCGGTAAGGACATCTGACTGCAAACACGAGAATTAGCAATCGTCGATGAGATGAGGCTGGAGGCGTGCATGCCAGGGCAACGGCTGGCCGCAGCAGGAACAGTCTAGGGCCGCAGACTTAGGACCGACACACGCTGGACGCTTGCTTGAACGCTAATGGATATGCAACGGCCGGGATGGAACCCAGGTACAGCAGCAAGCTTAAGCTCTTCCAGATGCGTCGGCATCATCTGCAGGCAGCCATCCAACGAAGACGCGGACTAGTAATAGACTGCTTACCTGTGACGGAGAGATGTGTGGCAGGCGTCAAGCTGCAGACAAGCTGGAAGCTGACGCTGGGAGACGGTTGGATAAGAAATACTGGATGTGGACGAGGTTGTCGACAGATCAGAAACAAAAGGTCGAAACAAAAACATGTGAGAGCTCAGCTTGAGGAAAGGGAGCTGCTGGATGACTAAAGTGGGAGGATCTGGCGGGGGTAGACGCGTCTGACAGTCGCGACTGCCTGTTTCTTGCTGTTTCAGCTCTCAGCTTGCGGGGGAATAAGGTTAATTGATCACACGCGCAGACTGTGTAACCGTGTATTACCAGGGAGGTATCCCGTGACGTGCATTCCAGAACGCAAGGAAGGCACGACTAGTCCTCTCCAGAAGGAAGGCGTAGCTATTCGTAGTCCACACTGTCCAGAAGGAAGGCACAGCTATTACTCGTATTCGTAGTCCATTCTGCTGTCATTTACGACTAAATTCAATGGCACTTGATCGTTGATTTTCATAATTTACATTGTACCGTGTAGTTTTGATGACCAGAAAAAAGTACAGAGATGCTACAATTAATCCCGCGAAAAGGCCCGCACCTCGAGCGGCGACGCCTTGGACAGCCGCAGCCGCTTCGGCGGCGGCTTGATCGGCCGCAGCGTCGGGCCGTCGCCGCGCTGCTCGTCAATGAACCGCTGCACGTCGGCGGGCGTCTGCCACGCCACGATGCCCTGCTGCGCGTCGCGCAGGCGCCGCTTGTTGCCGAGCTCGGCCGCGCGGCCCAGGATGCCCGCAATCGTGGCCACGGACCGCAGGCTGTCGTCGTTGGCCGGGATCGCATAGGTGACGCGGCCCGGGTCGGCGTCCGTGTCAATGATGCCAATGGTCGGGATCGTCGCGCCGGCACACTCGCGCAGCAGCACGAAATTCTCGAGCGGGTTCAGGCACACGACGAGGTCGGGGGCCACGGCGCGGCGCTGCTGCAGGTGCGGCTCAAAGTCGGCGACAGGCCGGTCAATGTGGTCAATGATCTCGACGGTGCTGTTGCGCAAGATCTGGTCGCGGTTGGTGATGGCGCCCGCCACCCACTTGTCAAAGACGTGGCAGCCCTGGGCCAGCTGGGCCGCGCGCACGACAATGTCGCGCTGGTGCTTGCGCGTGCCGACAAACAGCACGAGCCCGCCGCGGTACGCCACCTCCTCGGCAACGCGCGCCGCGCGCTTCAGGTGCGCCGACGTCTCCTCGAGCGAGATAATGTGCAGGTCGTTGCGGATGCCGGCAATGTAGCGCGAGTTGGCCGGGTTCCAGAGCGACGGCCGGTGGCCCAGGTGGGTCTGGGCCGCCATCAGCAGCTCGAGCGAAATGTCCTTGGGCGCCGGCGGGCTGCGGATCAGGTCGGCCGGCACGTAGTTCTGCTTCACGTTGGAGCCCAGCTTGTTCGTCTTGCGCTGCAGCTTGGTCATCGTGATGAAGTCGGCTGCCGCCGTGTCTGGGCGCTGCGTCGTCTTGCGGCTGTTCCACGACACCACGCGGCTGGCGGCTGTCGACGACGATGCGAATGCGTCGGAGGGCTCGGCCGATGGTGGCGACCCTGGTAATGAGGCATTCTGTGTGTCTGGTGTGCTGGTCGTCGACCGCATCGTCGCCGTCGTCGACAGGCCCCGCGTCATGGGGGCCAAGACATGCCGGCCTTATTCGTTAGCATGCGGGACAATCCGACAAAGCGAGAACGAATAAAACATACCATGCCGGGTGACGCTCCGGATAATCATTCTGAGAGCGGTGCGGTACGGGTGCGATGTCGGCTCACTCGTGCCGTGCGTGTGTCGTATGTTTGGTGATGTCGAAAATTTGGGAGCTGTCGGCTGGGTTTTCGGTGGGTCATCTCCAAGTCTCTGATTGGTCAATTCCACACTCTGCTCGGCTCCCGCACTACGAGCACTTGTACTCCGTCCTCTGTACTCCGTGCTCCCTACACCTTGAACGTCATATTGCTCGCCTTTATCAAGCTATAAACATCTTTATTATTGAATGTTTTATTGTATGCCCCGGAGAGCAAAGTGGAGATGTCTAGTTCATAATATCATCTACGTAAAGACGGGATGCAGGATTCAAAACGAGAAAAACAATGACAAAGGGAAAATGAAAATGAAAATGAAAATGAAAATGAAAATGAAAATGAAAGAGCAGCAAAACTGACAGTAGAGATCGAGATAAAAAAAAACGTAAGGATACAAAGTAAAGAGTGCAAGGTAAGATGAGCCATAGTTGCGCTTACCGCGTCAACCGCGAGATTGTAAAGACACCCAGAATCACCACCGACAGCGTCACAATGGCACCCGGCAGCAGCAGGTCGTTTGGCACGCCGTTGATCAGCGCGTCGCCGTCGCCCGTGCCAAAATTCGTCGCCGCAAACGAGCCAAACGCTTTGCTCACACTGCTCACGCTGTTCGAGTGGCCGTGGCCATGGCCGTGACCGTGCCGGCGCCGTGCCCGCCGCGACTTGGCACGGTGGTCCGACTCGTCGGATTCGTCCGAGTCATCGTCGTCGTCGGAATCAATGGCCGACCGGTGGCGGCGACGGACCGTGTTCTCGGTCGCAGCCCCGGCCACCGGCGGCTTGGCCGGGTCGTGCACAAACAGGTCGACCTTGTCGCGGTGGCTCTGGCGCGCCAGCAGGATGGCCTCAAGCAGGTCCTGGTCGGCCGTGATGGAGACCGAGTCGCCCTCGTCGTCCAGGTACGAAATGGCAAAGCCGGTGCCGGCCGTGACAATCCGGCCCTCGACAACGGCCGGAATGCCGCCAATCGTCTCGTACTCGGCGGCACCCAGCTTCGACGCCACGTTCTCGACAAAAATGGCAATGCCCTGCGCCGCCGTCACCTGCAGGCGGTGCACGCGGCCGCTCGGCGCCTTGAACTTGAAGGGGAACGGCACCTCGGCCGGGTTGACGTCCGGACTCAGGGGCGTGTGGCCGTGGCCGCTGCCATAGCCGGCGGCAGAGTGCGTGGGTGAGTCCATGCCGACGTGCGACGCCGAGTCGTTGGGCGCAACGCTGTCGACGCGGCCGTTGTAGGCGTCGCGCGTGAGGTCGGGCGACATGATGCGCGAGCCGCCCGCGTGGACCTGGTGGTGGTGGCTGTGGCTGCCGCCGCCCTCGCCCGACATCATCGACTCGGTCTCGTGGTCGAGCGAGAGCCAGAACTTGTTCCAGGCCGGGCCCTCGCTGTCGCCGCTGGACATGGTGTTGATCTGCTCGAGCGTCGCATAGGTCAGCTTGAGCACGTCGACCATGCCGACAATCTCGCCGCCGTCGTTCATGACGGGCAGGTTGAGGTAGTGGCCGTCGTGCATCTTGCGCAGCGCGGCCTGGATGCTCATGTCCATGGGCGCAAAGTCGGGGTGCGGCGTCATGACGCGCACGACACTGCAGTTGGCCGGGTCCAGGCCCGGCGCAATGACACGCAGCACCACGTCCTTGCTCGTAAAGATGCCCGTGATGGCACCCTGGTCCTGCACGAGCACGGCCGTCGTGTGGTTCTCCTTCATCATCTGCGCGGCCTCCTTGACCGACGTGCGCACGCTGACCGTCGTCGGCGGCAGGCCGTTGAGCACGGACTCGAGCGTCGGGCCCGACATTTTGGACCGCAGCGCCTCGACGTACTGGATAATCTGCTGGGGCTGGCTGGCGCCAAGCTCCGACTGCACGCCCTCGAGGGCGTCGTACAGCTTGCGCGACGACGAGTAGGCGCGCTCGAGCTTCTCCATGGCGTCGTAGAAGCACTTTGTAATGTCGAGGATGCCGCTAATGTCCTGGTTCTCGTCCATGACGGGCAGATGGCGGAAGCCCTTGCGCACCATGAGGTCGAGCGCGTCGGTGGCGCTGGTGTCGGTGCGCGCGCACAGCGGGTTCTTGGTCATGATCTCGGCAATGGTGACGCTGCTGGCCTTCATGCCGGCGCCCACGACGCGGAACGCCAGGTCCTTGGCGGTGAAGATGCCGGCAATGCGGTCGTCGTCGTCGGTCACGAGCACACAGTCCTCGCGCTTGGCGGCCATGAGCTGCGCCGCCTCGGACACGGTGGTGGCAGGCTTGATCTGGAGGGCCGGGCTGGGCTTGAGGGCGAGCACGGTGCCGGGCGGGGCCTTGCGGTTGTGGCGGGCACGGCCGGGGACCGTCTTGCTCTTCTTGGACAGGTCGTTTTCTAGCTTACGACGAATGGCCTGCATTGTTAGCGCTTGCGATGCGATTAAACGGACGTCTCTGGCAGAAAAGAGAACCGAGCTGACTCACCTCGTCCCGTTTTGATTGTTTCTGCCGGCTGGCACTGACGGACGTCGCCGGGTTTGGCGCAGCATTGGAGCTGGCAGGCGTGGTCTCGGAGCCGACATGGCTGTGGGTGTCGGGGACGGGGCGCGGTATGTTGGAATTGGCGCCCGGGCTGCTCTGGAAGGGGATCTGGCCGCGGGGCTGGCCGCGACTCGGCGTGCCGCGGATTGTATTGCCATGTCCCGACATGGTGGGGGAGGGGGGGGAGGGACGGGGGAGGGGACGGGAGAAAGAGAAGGAAAGGAGGGGAGAGGCGGGAGAGAGGGAGAGGAGGACCGGAGGGAGAAGAAGAGCGTGGTCGGGATATCGGAGGGAGGTGGTCGATAAAAGACAAGCACGGGGGAGACGACGCGCAGAGGGAGAGTCGGTGAAGAAGAGGGAAGAGAGGGGGGGGAGACGAAAATGTACTCGTACAGAGCAGAGAGCGAGGGTGAATCCGGACGCTATCAGTGGTCAGATCAGACGACACCCGGGGAAAGAGCGATCGCAGCAGAAACCGCAAAAATAATTCAGCTGACTGTTCTCTTGCGCAAATAAAATCAGGTTCTCAGGTTCTCTCTTTCATGCCAGTCACCCGATTTTCGTCAGTCTCTATTTCTCCTTTCTCCTTTTGACTCTTCGTACTGATCACTTTTCAGTGCTGCTCGTGTGGAGGGGCCCTTTGATTAACGTTTTAATTTGGGCCATCACGCTGCTACCACAGAACGGGGTAAGTTTTTTTTTTCGCTCTCTGCTTTTCCTTTTCAGCTTCCAGCCCGTTTTTTGCTGGTTTTTGCTGGTTTTTACATAGGTGCAGCCGGAAAGCCGCCTGTCAGGGCCTTGCGCGAAAGCGGTGTACCAAGAATCGTGCTGCCCTCGTGCTGCAGCAGTTTCGGTAAGAGCCTGCAGCCCGGCTGCAGGTGTGCAGGTGGTGCTGGAGCGGTTCTGCTGGAGCAAGCTCTCGCCGTTTTGTTGTCTCGGTGATGCACGGACCATGCGGTCCCCTCCATGCCCCGTAAGTGCTCGTACTAGTTAGGGGCTAGATGGGAGGCGGATCAACGGGAGCTAGCGCTGTAAACCGCCAGTTGCGCTGTATTTCAGGCCCCAGAACCCCGCCTATGCGCTTGGACCCGCGTATATGAATATTCGGAGAGAGTGTTCGGATAGAGGAATACGCGACGACGACGCGTCGTGAGGACAAAGGGATACGCATACCCCAGCAAGTAAGCAGAGTACTTTCAACGATAATTTAAGCAGTGGACTGATGCAGTCGTGCGATGCAGTTTTGACAGCAGTGTGTGGTGCTGGCCCCTGATGTCTTTACTCGTGTTCGTACGAGTAGAAGAAGCATGTGATCGGTGGCTCATCAAGACATATGCCATATGGTCATGCAGGCCTTTTACGAGTACCTCACATGCGGTGTCACCTGATGGGAGCTATTTCACCTGGCGCTACCTTGCAGAAAATTTATTTTATGACAAATATTCGGCTGTTTTGTTAGATATTTTTGTTGCATGCTGAAGGTTTTCTACCAGGCGTCTGTGCTATTTAAATGGCGGTACTTTGCTTCCACGACCACTCAACGGTCAGTCCTTTGACTGTATTGATACACAACCGGCGATGCTGCTAATTGTGAATTTATATGCAATCTTGGCGGCCATCAGCGACTGGAATGCAGTCATAGTGCTCATCATGGCCGGGCGACACAGGCAACCAAAATAGTGCAACTGCTAGGTGAAAACGGCCAGACCAAAGTATGATGGCGAAAGACGCCGTGATTCTCGGTGTGTGCCGTTTGTATTCGCTGTGAGCTGTCAATGAATTCATGCATTCCTGACTCTGCCGGTCTAGAGGTTGACGTCAAAGAGAAAACCGTGACCATTGCCATTGTTCTTTGCATGCCAGATGGAACCTTTCAGAAAAAGCACATCAAGTCCAGCCTCGCACGCTGCTTACGTGGCCGACTGGACAATATCGTGATACCTCATTCCTCATCGTTGTCGCTGCATCTACTCGTGATGGGAACCCATGACCTCCCCTCCATCAAGGGAGACACCAACAAAAGGCGGGTAGCCATGGAGACGCACCCGTCTGACAGGCTTAGCACAAGACAGTGTGAGTACGAGTAGTGGCAAACACAGCATGTGTCAGGACGCAGCTCGCAGTCCGCTTCCTCTCCATGTGGGTGTGACGTGCATATGCAGCCTTACCAATGGATGGGTTTGCAGCCAGGCTGGCTCTCGACCGACTCGAGCTCGACAGGCCAGTGTCGGGTCCCGCATCCGCCTGGCAACCTGCTACCGGCAATCAGCTGTGTGATGCGAGGTGGCCACGGCTCAGCAAGGGCAGGGTTTCAAAGTGAGACCTGGGCGTCAAAAGCAAATATATTGTCATTACAGCATAGTATTTTGGAACAGTACTGCGCATGGCACAAAGTGCAATAGACGAGCCCAGCAAATGAGGCAAGGGATCGTCTATGAGAGAGAAGGACAAGAGCTTTACAAAGTATCCCGTGCTACGCCGTAGTGGACAAGAGCATCACTAGGAGTTTTCCGTACCTTGCATGCATCTGGAAGCCTCCTCTCCAAGTGCTCCAGCAAGTGTACATACTCCGTCGTAAACACTCTTGACAAATGATACGAAGCTCGAGGTTGCTGTGTGGAGACGTCGTCCTGGCACTCGATCTACATCTCCGAGCATCCATCCTTGCCGCTGCAAGCCGATATTAATAGAACCGACTCGAGGACCACTCGTACGCATGGTGATATCATGTCCAAAGACTCGTACTGCTGACATTCTCTGGTTGCCGCCCAGTCTCACCTCAGCCTTGGTATCTCTCTGACAAAAGATCGACGGCATCTCACAAGCTCAAGCTTTTGTGCATCTTGTTTTTTAGCTAGTTGTTTCTTTTTTCCGTTTTCTTCCACCAAAAATACATACGAGTACAAATTTACTCTCTTCTTCTGCCTCTCAACCAATGCATCCAGATTTGCTACCTTGGTCGTTGCATCTTAGAATCATACTCGTAGAGGCTCATCCCATCTGCTCCTTCCCCTTCTGCTCATTCATCCGAATGCGCGCACGTGTCGCTGGGGCGTGCGCAGCAAATAAAAAGACGCCTTGGGGTGTACACGGAGCGAAGGCAAGCGCAAACGTACGACTGCTCGTACTCAAAAAGGAAGCAACTGTGCTGAAACTGACCCGTATTATACGAAGTGTGTAAACACAACGGGTTGTACCTGACTAGTACCTTTCCACCAAATATACTAGGTGGGCTACCTCCGCATACGCCCGCACCCGCCGTGTAATTGGTTGCTAGGCAACATTGCAAAGTCAACATTCGCGGGAAAGTGCGACCAGGGTAACCATCGTCACACCTATTTACAGACTGCACCTGCTTAATTCATAGCTATCTCGCTCCCTCTGCTCTCTTGCTCCTTCTTTTGGTCTTTTTGCTTTTTCTCTCTTTACCTTTACACAATTGCATTCTCTCCAGACCACACTGCGAACTGCGAATCGCGCACCCGTCGTTGGTCCTGTTTTCTGATTCTTTTCTGCTCTTCCAGTCTCACGACATTGGGGGACAAAGAAGAATTGACGAGAACATCACCAACTCTTTGATTTTGCTTCATCAAGCCCAACAACAGCTGCATCACATCTACTAGACAAAGTCTCTACCATCTCTCCTCTCCATTTCATTTCTTCACATCTATTGCGCCGTCCTGCTGCATAGTCGCCTCGACTGAGCACAACAGCAGGCGTCTCGCTTCCCGGCCTACTGGCTTGCTCTGCGTGAGGTATGTCTGATTCTGGCTTGCCGTTTTTGATGATGGAACTCGAGATACTGACAGCACAGTTTCGGAACCTACATTTTCGACAGAGGTACGCTTAATTGCGCCTACTTTTTCGACAAACGACAACGACAAAATCATCGACAGATATATCAACAATACGACGACAACAACGACAACAACAACAACGACGACAACAACTACGACAACAACTACGACAAACGACAACTGATATATCGACACAACAACGACAACAACCGACAACTACGACGATTTTACATTCCGAACTCTTGAACCTCGCAACAAACTATCTCGACAACACCATTCACCATGCTGTCCAATCCCATCAACCAGACATCGAGCAGTGCTCTTCAAAATCGCCGGCGGCTACACCAGAGACAAAAGTCGATGCCTGTAGCGGCGTTTGACGCGATGAAGATGAGTGGCAACGGCCTTCCCCAAGCGGCCCAGGCCCAGGCTCGCGCCCAGGCTCAGGCACAAGCACACGCTCAGGCTCAGTCTCTTGCACAACAGCAGCAGCAGGCAAATGCTCCCACAGCTGCACAAGCGCAGCCGTCCATCTCGCGTCAGCTCAGTCACCGCAGAGGGCAGAGCCTGGACACGAGACGCCAGCAGCTGCAGCAGCGCCAGCAGAAACAGCAGAGACAGGTCCCGAGCCACAGCCGCAGCCACAGCCGCAGCCAGATCGAGTTTCCGGACCAGGCCCAGGCCCAGGCTCAGTACAATGCTCAGCAGGGAATTAACACGACACAACAGCATGTTATGCGAGAAACGCAGCAGCAAAACACAGTATGCCCGGGCCCTTCCGCCCCGCAACCCCAGCAGCAGCAGCAAGAGTGCTCTGCCGCATCCTTTGACTACTACAATGGGCCCACCGCGCTCTCCGGCGGTGGCCAGCCCATGAACCAGCAAGATTTCCAGCTGTTCACCAGTGCCGGCCCAGCGCCGCATGGCCTGCAGTCGCCGTCTGCGTTTATGAATTTTCAGGATGCCAACACTGCCGCCGTCTTTGCCGGCTCGTCCGCTAGCTCGACTGGCTGGGCGTCCGAGGAGGAGACGGCGGGCACCATCCGGGCCGCCCGGCGCGTGAGCAACGGCATCCTGGACCGCGTGGCCAAGTTTGAGGGCATCTCCATGGACGGCATGCAGCGACCAGCCACCCCCCCGCGCACCACGACAACCAGCAGCAACAACATCAGCAGCAGCAGCAGCAACAACAGCATCAGCAACGCATACCTCCCGCCCACGCCAACAGAGACTCCCCTGGAAAGAGTGCAGAGCAGCACCGGCACGGCACGGCTTGACCGTTTCTCGGACGAGTATGACGACTCGATGGAGGAGACGCTGAAGCCGGTGCGTCGGGGCCACCAGGCCAACCGGTCGTCGGGCGTGTTTGAGGATCTGCGCCAGCAGACCGAGGCGATGGTTCTGGCCACGCCGCAGCGGTCGAACTTGGTGCCGATGCCCATGACGCCGGCGGACTTTATGGCGATGAACAGTGTGAATGCCGAGTTCCTCAAGATGCAGCAGAGTGGCAGTTTTGTGCCGATGCCGGCCACGGCCGACATGCAGCACGTGTCGCCGCCGCAGTCGCAGCAGCCGACGCCGGCAAGCATGCAGGGCGTGTTTGACGTCAGCCTGCTGGGCAACGGAAACCCCTTTGAGAACAAGACGGACCTGTGGGCGACGGAGTTTGACACGCAGGCCACGATGTCGCCGTTCTTGGCAGGCAACCCTGCGTCGCCGGCGTACTCGGAGCCGGGGCCGCCGCCGCAGCGGCCCAGCCACAAGCGCAACGAGTCCATGGCGAGCCTTGCCAGCGCGGCGAGCATTGCCAGCATCAACATTGACGAGACGCGGACGGAGACGGGTGTGACGACGGACGACATTGCGGCGTACATTGAGGGCCCGAGCCCGGTGGACGGCAAATGGCGGTGCACGTTTGACAAGTGCGACAAGAAGTTTGGCCGCAAGGAGAACATCAAGTCGCACGTGCAGACACACCTCAACGACCGGCAGTACCAGTGCCCGCACTGCCACAAGTGCTTTGTGCGGCAGCATGATCTCAAGCGGCACGCCAAGATCCACACGGGCATCAAGCCGTACCCGTGCGAGTGCGGCAACAACTTTGCGCGGCACGATGCGCTGACGCGCCACCGGCAGCGAGGCATGTGCATTGGTGCCTTTGACGGAGCCGTGCGCAAGGTGGGCAAGCGTGGGCGGCCGCGCAAGTCGCGGCCGAGCCTGGACGAGAGGCGCGAGAAGTCGACGCGCACGCGCAGCAAGGCGACCAAGTCGGGCAACGGCGGGTCGTCGTCGCCGGAGACGTCGTCGTACTCGAGCTACTCGGACTACTCGGCCGGCACCTCGCCGCGGTCCGAGGACTCGGCCAGCCCCTTTGACGCGCACTTTATCGACGACGAGCTGATCGACCTGGACTTTGCACAGCCCGTGTCGACGGGGAGCTCGTTGGGCACGATCCGCGGCACGCTCAACCCGAACGCGCTGTCGATGTCGTCGGCGCCGATGCCCGGAGCCGGCATGGTGGCCGGGATGGGTCACCACGCGCACCGTTCGCACCACGCACACGCCACCAAGACGGAGGCTAGCGATATGCTTCCGGCAAGCGACGCGGCTTCCCCCGCCAAGAGCGTGGCCAGCCACTACACGCAGCACCACCCCAGCACACCGCCCGAGCTGTCAGCGTCGAGCTCGCCGCCGCAAACGACGTCGTCATCTGCGCCCTTCTTTGAATTGGATCCCACTTCGAGCAGCGCCGAGGACGACTCGCTTGTTGGCCGGTTGAGTGCTCCACTGACAGACGACGGGTGTGGGCCGCTGGGCCTGGATGTTGCGGGCATGGACGGCCTGCCGTCGAGTCCGCTGGAAGACGAGATGCTGTTGATGAAGGCGCTTTCGGGCGACGACGTGCTCGTGCCAATGGACAACTCGGGACTCGGCATGCTGAGCTCGAGCAAGTTTGAGGACGAGTACGGCATGTTCACCAACGGCGACGACGTCTTCTTTGGCAACTAGGCGGCAGGATGTGTATGCTATTGTATAACTGGGCGTTGCTTTTCTTGGGTTGGGTTTACTAATGAGATTACGATATAATAGTTGTTTTCATAGTCGGCTGGGCATTGGATAAATTGGATTTTTGGTTATTTTGTTTTTGTTTGTCTTGGTGGTGTCTGTTCTATCTGTTAGGTAGACCGCTCGGACTAGCCGGGCTTATTTGTTTGCTGTGTCTTGAGTTGCACAGCTTTGATATTAATTTGCAGGTCTTTTAGTATCTAGATCTTTTTGTTCCTTTATCCAACTTTGACTTGTTTGGTTTCTATGTTAGTTTCTGATATCTTCTTTTGAAAATAATGTTGACGACGAGTAATAAAAGGCATTGTCAAACAATTCAGATACAGCTTCTATTGAGAAGCCATGCTGTCGGTCTCTCCTATCCAGGCACTATTTACAGTTCCTGAATAAAAAATAAGAAGAAACAACAAACGATCACAAAACACGTCACATCCCTGATCTCGTGCTATTCAGCACTATTCACCGCGGACGAAGTAGCCGCATGCTCCGTATATGCGGCCCCACAGTCAGCCGTTCCCCACATATGTATGGGGTAGGGGCACTTCCTATTCCGGTCAATAGATGCCGGGACATGAGCTCATCGAGCTCGCCATCAACAGCCCATATAAAGGCTGGGTGATCTGCTCTGACTTTTGTCCTTTTTTAATTTATTTCATCATCATTCTCCCATCTTCTCCTCACAATGTGGCGCACCCTTCCGTGGATCGCCCTGCTGTCGGGCGTTCGCGCCGACACTACTGCTGCGGCCTCAGCCTCGGCTTCGACGGCCGACGTCCGCCAGATTGCCGTCATCGGCGCGGGTGCCGCGGGCGCATCGACGGCGTTTCACCTGCAGCGGTTTGCAGCAGAGGCCAACAGCAGCACGGTCAATGTCAATGTGACGCTGTACGAAAAAAACGAGCGCGTCGGCGGCCGCACGCTGACTGTGGACGTGTTCGGCGACACGCGGCAGCCGGTGGAGTTGGGCGCGTCGATTTTTGTCGAGGCGAACCGGATCATCTGGTCGGCGATTGACGAGTTTGGGCTGCCGCGGATCCCGGCGGGGTCGTCGGAGGGCGATGACGGTGATGATGAGGAGGAGGCGGACGACAAGGAAGACTCGGTGCTGGGCGTGTGGGATGGCGACAAGTTTGTCTTTACCGAGGACGAGGCCCAATCGGACTGGTGGAATCTGGCCCGCCTGCTGTGGACATATGGCCGCGCGCCCTACCGCACCAACAAGCTGGTGCAGGGCACCATCAAACAGTTCTTGCAGCTCTACGAGGCGCCCTATTTCCCGTTCCGGTCGCTGACGACGCGCGCGCGCGAATTGGAGCTGACTTCCGCGACGGGCACGACGGGCGCTGAATTCTTGGCGGCCCACGGCGTGTCGGCCGCGTTTGCGCACGACCTCGTGCAGGCGAGCACGCGCGTCAACTACGCGTCGAACCTGGCGGGGATCCACGGGCTGGACACGATGGTGTCGCTGGCGCCGCAGGGGGCGTCGCAGGTGCGCGGCGGCAACTGGCAGGTGTTTGACCGCATGGTGCAGGCGGCCGTCGTCGCGGCGGCGGGCAGCGTGCAGTGGCGGCCGAACACGACGGTGACGGCGGTGACGGCGGTGGCGCGGGTGGGGGGTGGAGGAAGATACGTGGTCACCACCAGCGACAACCAGACCAGCGAGTACGACAACATTGTACTCGCCGGCCCGCAGCAATTCAGCGGCATCCAGCTGGGCAAGGGCGTGCTGCAGACAACAATCACACCCGTGGCCTATGTGCAGCTGCACGTGACGCTGTTTACGACGGCGCAGAAGCTGAGCGCGGCATATTTTGGGCTCGCGCCCGGCAGCAAGGTGCCGACCATGGTGCTGACGACGCTGGCCGAGGATGACGATCAGGATGAGGAGAAGGATAGAAATGGCGCCGGCAAGGCGGGCTTTTTCAGCGTGTCGACGCTGCGGCGCGTCGTGAACCCGGCGACGAAGCAGGGCGAGTACGTGTACAAGATCTTTTCGCCAACAAAAGTGACGGCGGCGTTTTTGTCGGCGCTGCTGGGTGTCGATGTGCCGGACAGTATTACAAGTGGCCCCTCACCAATCTCGTGGTACCACCCGCACGTCTTCTACTCGTACCCCAAGGCGGTGCCGCGCACGACGTTCCTGGACCCTGTGGTGGGCGACGGCGTGTACTACACGTCGGGCATGGAGGGCTTCATCTCGACCATGGAGACGAGCGCGCTGATGGGCAAGAACGTGGCGCGGCTGATTGTGGACGACATGCAAGGACTGTCGACGGGGCATGCCGTGGGGGAGACGGCGGCGGTGGAGGAGCTGTAGGTGGCAGTCAAGTTGGCATATCCTTTTGTAATACAGGGCTTTGGTCCTCTTTGTCAAAGACTGGATGGTGCTTGAGTGCTTGAGTAATTGGGAAAAATCTTTAGAAATTTGAAGCATCAGATACTCACCTATTCACAGCGGCTACGGCCTTGGCTAGATAGGCTTATTCCGGTAGCTGGAGACGAAGCATCGCGACAATATAGTGGCTGACTAAGCACTCAATTTGACGACGTCTGAGTCGAATGTCTCTGCTTTTTCTTATTTTGGGGATTGCCATCTGTTGTCGTCTGCTGTCATCTGTTGTTGTTGTCAATCAACCGTCTTGTCGCGTTGTTAGTGGATGCACGGAGGGCTCCGTTATCGCGACCTTAGCTCTGGGATGATAAGCCGGACGACGGTACATTGAGCCGGAGGAGACGAAAGGAACAAGAGGAACAAGTAGCCGGTGACCTCCGATAATGATCCGAGACGCATAGTCTTGCTCGTCTTTTTTTTCTCGTCTCTTCTTCTTTTCTCTTCTCTCATCTCGTCTCATCTTATCCCATCATCTCATCTCATCTCATCTCATCGTATCTCAACAACCTCAAAATCGTCCACCGACATGCGCCCCATCACCGTCGCCGCCGCCCAGCTCGGCCCCATCCGCGCCGGGCCCAACCCGGGCGGCCCCGCGCCCCGCAAGGCCGCCCTCGACCGCATGCTGCGCCTGCTCGACGACGCCGCCGCCCGGGACGCCCAGCTCGTCGTGTTTCCCGAGCTGGCCCTGACGACGTTCTTCCCCCGTGGCCTGCTCACCGATGCCGACGAAGTGGACGCGCTGTTTGAGAACGACGACGACACGGTGCCGCTGGCCGCCAGCAAGATTTTGACGTCGCCCAACATGCGGCCTTTGTTTGAGCGCGCCGCCACGCTGGGCGTCGACATCAGCATTGGCTATGCCGAAAGGTACACTTCAGACGGAAAAACGACCGACTACAACACGGCCATTTACTACTCGGCCGCCGACAACCGCGTGCTCAGCAAGTACCGCAAAGTGCACCTGCCGGGCCGCACGTTCTTGCTGCCCGAAGGGTGTGCGCAGCAGCTCGAGAAGCACTATTTCACGCCCGGCGACCTGGGGTTCCAGGCATTTCGCGTGCCCAACTTGGTCAAGGGAGAGGATCAAAAGAAGCCCATCCTGGGAATGATGATCTGCAACGACCGGCGGTGGCCCGAGGCGTGGCGCGCGCTGGGCCTGCAGGGCGTCGAGCTGGTGCTGTGCGGCTACAACACGAGCGACTACAAGCCGCAGGACGAAGGGAGCTGGGCGGAGCAGTCGGCCATGGCGCTGCTGCACCACCACATTAGCATGCAGGGCGGCAGCTACACGAATGCGTGCTTTAGCGTCAGCGTGGCCAAAGCCGGTACCGAGGCCGAGGGTCCCGGTGGGGGTCTCATTGGCGGCAGCGTCATCTACGACCCGTACGGGCGCAAAGTGGCCGAGGCGGCGACGCTGGACGACGAGCTGGTGGTGGCGACGCTAGACCTGGACATGTGCCGCAAGCAAAAGGAGACCATTTTCAATTTCGCGCAGCACCGGCGAGTTGAGCACTATGGGCGGCTGGTCGAGCAGGTGGGGGTGATTGAGCCGGAGTAGGCAGAGGTAGACGGGCATACATTCATACGGGCAGGTAATCAAACATGACAAAAGACAGCCAAACCAAACAAGCCGAGCCAAAGAAGCCAAACCAAAAGAAACCAAATCAAAGAAAAGACTGTAAAGCCGAAAGAAAAGACTATAAAATCAAGACTATAAAATCAAAGAAAACTTAAAATCAAAAGAAAACTCATAATCAAAAGAGAACATCAAGGAGGTGACGCCAACTGCCCCATTGCCACCGGCTGCGGCCGCATCGGCGTCGCCGTCACCATCGGCCTCTGTGATGCCGCTGCTCCCGCTGCTGCCCCCGCCGGCCTCGCCTGCCGCCGCACAATATAGTCCTGGTTCTCAATCGTGACGCTCTTGGTCATGTGGTTGACCTTGTAGACGCCGACCAGCCGCGCCGCCAGCTCAAACATGTTGTTGCGCAGCGAAATGACGATAAACTGCGCGTTCTTGGTGCGCTCTTTAATGTAGTTGGCGACGATCGACACGTTGCGAAAGTCGAGCGCGGCGTCAATCTCGTCCATGACGTACAGCGGCGTCGGCTTGTAGTGGTGCAGCGCAAACACGAGCGCCAGCGAGCTCAGCGTCTTCTCGCCGCCCGACAGGTTGCTAATGTTCTTCCACGATTTTTTCGGTGGCATCACGCTGAACAGGATGCCCTCGGAAAAGGGGTCCAGCGAGTCCACCAGCTCCAGCTCGGCGTTGCCGCCCATCGTGATCATCTGGTACATTTCCTTGAGCCGCAGCGAAATCGTGCTGAAGCCCTCCATGAAGCCCTCGAGCCGCAGCCGCCGCAGGTCGTCGCACCGCTTCTTGGCCGTGTCGCGCTGGGCCACCGCCGACGCCAGGTCCGACGACCGTGCCGCGTGCTCCTCGACGCGCCGCCGGTACTCGGCCAGCACGGCGAGGTCCACGTTTGTGTTTTGTGTCTTTTCCTCGAGGGCCGCGATTTCGGCTTTCAGGGTGTCCTTGCTCATGCCGGCGAGCTCGTCCCTGCTGTAGCGCGTGAGGTGGGCGGCCCCGGCGGATGTGGTGATGTCGTCATCGGCATTGTCGTTGGTCTCGCCGTCCTCCTCGGCATCGTCCATCTCGGCATCGGCATCGGCCATTTCGACATCGGCGTCACCCATCTCGACATCGGAACCGGCTCCGTCCGCCTCCGGCCCGTCTGCCTCCGCCTCCGCCTTCACCTTCGCCCCCTTGACAAGATCGCCCACCTCCTGCCACCGCAGCTTGCCCAGCTTGTCCTCCCAGTACCGCAGCTTCTGCTCGCTCGCCGCCAGCACCTTCTGGTTCTCCTCGAGCTTGTTGCGCATCTCAATCTCAATGGCCCGCGTCGCATTCAGCTCTGCCGCCGCCGCGTCCAGCTCTTCCTTGAGCTCTGCCAGCACCTGCGTCTTGAGCTGCAGCTCCTCCTGCGCCTCGTCCACCGTGGCTTTCAGCTCGGCCGCCGCCTCGTCCTGCTGCGCCGCCTCGTCTGCCACTGCCGCGAGCTCGCCCTCGGCCGCCTCTGCCTCGGCCGCCGCCTTGGCCTGGTCCTTGGCCGCTTTGGCCAGCACCTTCTCGGCCTTGGCCTTGCGCACCTCGGCCTGCGACGTCGCCTCGTGGTTGCCCGCCAGCTGCTCCTTGCTGGCCTCGAGCTGCGCCCGCTGCGCCCGCAGCTTCTCGCCGCCCACCTCCATGATGCGGTCCTGCAGCGCCTTGATCTCGTCCTCGACGCTCGCCATCTCGCCGTGCAGCTTGTCCACCTCCCGGCCGAGTTTGGAGGTGCCCTTTTCCAGCTCCGCCACGCGGCTCGCGTCTGTCTGCGACGGCCCGTGGGCCCGCCCCAGCTCCTGGATGCGTCGCTGGGCGTCGGCCAGGTTCGTCGCCGCGCTCTCCATCTCCAGCCGCGTCTTTTGCTCGCGCGTCTCCAGCTGCGGGATCTGCTCGCCCACCGCGCGCAGCCGCCCCTCCAGCTCGCGCTGCCGCTCCTGCATCGCTGCAAACTGTACCTCCAGCGCATCGCGGTCCGTCTCCAGCTGCGCCACCTTCTCCTTGCTCGTCCCCGCCACCAGCCGCGCGCTCATCAGCCCGCGCCGTGCCGTGCCGCCGCCGCCCGACATCGTGCCCGACTTGTCAATCAGCTCGCCCGCCAGCGTCACCACGCGCCACCGCCGCGCCCCGTACGCGATCCGGTTCGCCTGCGTCAGGTCCTGTGCCACCAGCGTGTCCTGCAGCGCGTGGTAGTACGCCGCCCGGAACCGCTCCTCCTTGGCCGTCACCAGGTCAAACAGCCGCGGCGCATTCTCGGGCGTCTGCACCGGCGCCAGGTCGCGCCGCCGCAGCTTGTCCAAGCAGATAAAGTTGCCGCGGCCCAGGTTCGTCTTGCGCAGGTACTCGATGCACTGCTGGCCCGCCTCGACCGTGTCCGTCACAAAGTTGTCCAGCTGCGGACACGCCGTCGAGATCGCCACGTCGTACTTGCTGTCGATCGTGCCCAGGTTGCCCAGCCGGCCGTGGAACCCTTCGATGCGCCCGCTCTCCTTCATGCGCATCAGGGCCGCCAGCACGTTACCCTGCGTCTGCGTCTGCGACAGGCTCGACCGTGCTTCGTCGGCCTTTTGCCGTGCCGTCGACAGCTGTGCGCGCAACGCCGGCTCCTGGTCCGCCAGCCGTGCCAGCTCCGCCTCGACCTTCTTGGCCTCCTTCTCCAGCCGTGCCTTGTCCGCCTGCACCGCCTGCAGCTCGTCCGTCTTGGCTGCGCGGCCTGCCTCGATCGTCGCAATCTTGGCCTCGAGCTCGGCAATGGCTGCCGCGCCCGCGTTGGCCTTGTCCTTGAGGATCGCCAGCTCGCTCTCGGCCACGGCAATCGCCGACTGCTTCTGGTTGATCTTGTCCTTCCACGGCTCCAGCGTCTTCTGCTTGGCCGCAATCTGGTCCGAGAACGCCTGCGTCTTGCCCTTGAGGCTGTCGCGGATGCTCGCCAGCTCTGCCTCCTCCTCTGTGATCGTGGCCTCCAGCTCCGCAATGTCGGCGGCACGCGTCTGCATCTCCTCGGCGCACTGCTCAATCGTCTCGGCCGCGCCCGCGCCCGCCGCCTCGGCGCTCTTCATCGTCTTGTCCAGCTTCTTGCGCTTGTCCGTCAAGAACTTGCGCTTCTCCTCCAGCTTGACGCGCTCCTGCTCCAGCACCGTCAGCTGCTTCAGCAGGCCCTGCGTCTCCTGCGCCTGCGCCTCGCACTTCTTGCTGCCCTTGCTGTACTGCTTCTCCAGCTGCTTGATGGCCTGCTCGCCGCCGTGATGCTTCTCCAGCTCCGCGTCCAGCTCCGCCTGCAGCTGCGCAATCGCCTCCTGCGTCACCGCCACGTTGTCCGCGCAGTCGCCCGCGTAGATCTGGTACAGCGCCGACTGCTTTGTTGCCAGCTCGTTCTCGTCGCGGATCAGCGCCAGCGCCTGCTCCTTTTTGTCCTCGAGGCTGTTCTTTTCCTTTTCGACGTGCTGCACGCGCCCGCTCTTCTCCATGCAAATGTCGTTGAGCGTCTCGACTTCGGCCGCCGCCTCCTCAATGGGCGTCTTGTACTTGGACGTGCCGATAATGTCCTCGAGGTACTCGAGCAGCCCGTCCTCGTGCTCGTTGGCCGCCTTGGGCTTCATCTGCGCAATCGACTCCACCTCGCCCTGCAGGATCAGGAACCGCTTGTGGTCCAGGTCCACGCCGCGGTCCTTCAGCAGCGTCGTCACCGTCGTAAAGTTGGAGTTTTTGCCATTGATGTGGTACGTGCTCGCATTGTTGCGGAACGCTTTGCGCGAGATCACCAGGTCCGAGTTGGGCACCACCTCGGACCCGCCGCCGGGCAGGTCCATGACCTCGCGGAAGTGCACCGCCACCTCGCAGTGGTCCAGGTTGGGGTGCTCGGCCGAGTTGTGGATCAGCGCCGACAGCTTGCCCTGCCGCATCTTGCTGGCGCGGAAGCCAAACACAAACAGCAGCGAGTCGATCACGTTGGACTTGCCCGACCCGTTGGGGCCCACCACCGACGAGAACGACGAGTGGAACGGGCCAACCTCTTGCCGGCCCGCATAACTCTTGAAGTTGTTCAGGATCAGGTATGTGATCACGGTGCGCGCCTTGGGCACGGCCGGCTCGACCGGCGGCGCCATGGCCATGGTCCGCGACTTGAGCACAATATCCATGGGCCGCTCGAGCACCGTGTCCATGGCACGGATGGGCTTGGCCGCCGCCAGCGTCTCGTCTGCCGTCCGTGGCCGCTCCTGCGGCTGCACAGTCGTGTCGGCGATGACAGTGGCATCCTGCCCAATGGTGTCCTTGTTCTCGGCCAGCTCGTCGCCACCGCCGCCCGTGCCCTCGGTAGCGGCCGTCGTGTCCTGCGACGGCGTGGGGACCCTCGACGGCACCGAGCGGATGGACAGTGCCCGGTCGGGTGTCTCTGACTTGACCGACGCTGCCTTGGCCGGGGCCACACTGCGACGCTTGCGGATCGGCTTCTTGGGGGTGGGGTCGTCGTCCACGTCCATCCCGGACGCCATGGACGAGGCCGTCTGGTCCGGGTCCATGACCTCGCTCAGCTCGACAGACGACGCGACCGATGCGCGCGTCCGCCGTGTTCTTGGAGCTGCTGCAGTGGCTGCTGTCGTGGCAGACGCTGTGGACACTCTCTTGGAGCGCGTCGTGGTGGTAGTGGTGGTGGTGGTGGTGGCGGTGGTGGTGGAAGCGGTGGAGAGGATGCTCGACCCCTCGCTTGGGGCGGCACTGGTCCTGCGCCGTGCAGGCGCTGCTGACGTCCGGCGCGGTGCCGGCGCGCGTGCTGGTGTAAACTCCGCCTCGTCGTCGCCCGGGCGGATTGTCGTGTTGCCGTCGCCGGCGATCTCGTCGTCCGAGTCCACGACGGCGGTGCGCCGCGTGGCGCGTCTCGTCGGACGTGTCGACATGGCGGTAGATCAGTGAGGTCGTGTCGTAATTGTCGTAATTGCCGTAGCTCGTCGACTTGTCCTTGCGAGTGTCGTCAATGTTGAGTCGATGTAGCAATCACGAACGCGGGACACAAAGTGGGCGTTGCCCCGCTTGTTGTTGATGCGATTTCCTCTTTGGGCTGTAAACAAAACACCCGCTGCGAGGGTCAGGGTCCACTGGTGTCCACTTTTAAATCGCTTCTCCTATATGCATACCGCTTAGATGCATCCAAGCTCCAATAGCTCGAGTAACTCGTACAGGGAGCATCGTCACCTCCAAGTCGAGACGTCTCCCATCCTCCTCAACAACAAAATGGTGGCCCGGCTCGACTACCGAAACTTCCAGGACGTGTTTGGCTCCGGCGGCGCGTCGCCCTACGACCAGCATGTCAACCGCGACATTGAGTCCAAGCGCAATGCCCTCGGCGGCATCCTCTTTATCGACCGCGTCTTTACAGCCTTGGGGATTCAGCGAGGTAGGTCGCCCTGCAGCACCCAAGATGCACTCCCAAGATACACTCCGGCTAACTAATGAATCTAGTAAAAATCTACCCCCCAAAGGACGCCCGCACGCTGCACGACCTCCACCAGCAGATCCTCGACTCCAAAATGTCCGAGCAGCACAAGCTCGCCGCCCTCTACTACCTGCTGCTCGACTACGACGAGGCTCTGACGACATCGTCTGCCTCGTCGACGACGACGCGCGGCGCCAAGCGCTCCGACACCTTTGCCGCCCACACGCGCCTGACCAACCGCTACCAGATCTTTATGAGCGGCCTCTGGCACATGGACCGCCTGCAGTTCCGCCTCGCCCTCGAGTACCTCGGCCACCCGTCGCTGCTGCCCGAGTTTGCCAACGATATTCTGGCCACGCTCGTGCGCCACGCCGACCACGGCGACTACAGCCTCGCGCTGGCCTACTATGCGTCTGTGCAGCCCGCGCTCAAGTGGTCGTCGGCCCTGCTGATGCTGTTTGAGGCCCTGGCGCGCACCGACCTGACCGAGGCCTTTTACTTTGCGCGCCGCCAAACCGACGCCGTGCACCAGCGCCTGTTTGAGCAGTTGATTGTCGCGGCCCTCAAAGACGGCGGCGGTGGCACAAGTGGACCAGCCGACAGCGGCAACTCGCGCGCGGCCGAGCTCATCAGCCTGCCGCTCGACACGCGCGAGGACGGCTGGCTGCGCGCGTTCCTGACGACCGGCGAGGGCCGCAAGCTCAAGCGCGCCAAGGACACCATGATTATGAAGATGATCGTCGCGGGCGACGTGGCCCTCTCGCAGGTGGGCGGCAGCGGCGAGGCCCTCAACCGCACGCTGACCGGTCCCTGGGGCATTGTGCTGCAGGGCTTTCGGCCAGGGCCAACGACAGCAACAGCAGGCGACGGCGGCGGCGGTGGCAGCTCGCAGTAGGATGCACTCGCCACCGCTGGTGTGACGGGCAGCAGTTCTCCGTCAGCCAAGCAGCACCCTGGACGGTCATATCACGAGGGAACGCTTATCGAAGTGTGAGGTTTTGTTTGTTTTCTACAATGGCTACGGCGTTGGGTCGCGTTGCTCTCTTCTGTCTCTTGTTCTCTTCTGTCTTCTTCTCGCATTTTCACAAAAGCAGCACGTTCTATTTGATATTCCATGGGCAATAATATATAAAGAAACAACTGGCACCCTGCCTAATAACAAGTAAACCCGATCCGTGAGAACCGTCCCAAGCAAAACGCCCCGGCCTCGCCCTCGCCTAATGGCCTATTGGTACAATAACATAGGAAAACGCATACAATGCTGCTAGTACATTAAGAGAGAGAGAGAGAGAGAGAGAGAGAGAGAGAGAGAGAGAGAGAAACAAAGTGCCTCAAACAGGTCATATCGACATACCCCGGCTAGTCTTGCCGGCAGTTCTCGCGCGTCTTCTTGACAGACACCATTTCGTACTCGCCCGCGCCGTCCCGGCCCCGGCCCCGGCCACGCCCGCGCGAGAACCCTTGCTCCTCGTCGGGGATGGCCGAGGGGCCTTGCTCCGGTGCTGCAGAACTTGTGGTGGTTGTATTCGCAGCCGCCGACGACCCGCCAAAGTTGATCGGCCGCAGCTCGCGCTGCTGGCAGCCCCAGCTGCCCGCCAAAAACGCCACGAGCGTCGACACGCACATGGTGGCCCACCACGCGAGGCTGGCGGGCACGCTGCCCGCGTACAGATAGACCACCACCAAGTGCAGCACGTGCAGCGTCGCGGCGAAGTCGAGCACGAGTTTTGTGCGGCCCACAACGACGACAATGGCGACGGCGCTGGCGAGGCCGCCGGCGAGCACCCACAAGAGGGCCATGAGCCAGCCCTGGGTGGTGTCGCCGCGGATGGCGGACCAGCCAAAGATTTGGTCGAGGGAAAACTCGCGGCCCGACACGAGCGCCGTGAAGAGCATGAGCGGCAGGAGCACGGCGTAGAGAATGGCCTGTAAGGTGGCGATCTGCGAGGCGATCTTGAGCGGGGGCAGCTCGGTCAGCGCGCCAGAGCGGCGCGGGCGTCGGCGGCGAGCCATGTGTGTGAGGGGGGGGGAGGTTTGTATCAAGAGTCGCGGCTCAGCGATGCGGGACGCAGAGACCAGCGCGTCGGCGACGAAGAGTGTCGCACAGGTAGGTTTGGTAATGGTCGGCAGGTGTGGTGGTTGTCGGACAGAGACGGATGGTCAATAGACAAAACAGTCGGGTCGTCGGTTGTCAAGTCGAGTCGGTCGCGATGCGCAGTTGAAGGATGATGGATATACGTGTAAATGAAGATGAAGATCAAGTGGAAAAGGGGCTCGCCGGCGAGATGCGCAAGTGTATGCAGTCACCCGACACGTCAGACTCTATGCAGGTACTGCTGTCGATCGATAGTATTCCCGTCGCTATTGTTCTTCTGCAAAAACTGCAGCGTCCGTCGTCGGTGCGCGGCTTCGCAAATGGTGCTCGTCCTCGTCGTTGGGTTCTGGCGAGGCTGCCATGCGCGCTGGTATTACGGAGCTGGGGGGACGGTGGACCTGTAAGAGTGGCTCCTCCACTTGTAGACTTCACCGCCTTTTTCTGCCATTACATCAGTCAATTTTGGGTCGACGGCGACGACGGCGACGACGGCAATCACTTACCGTTCCCGACTCGACATATTCGTACTCGCTACATCCATCACCACCATGGGCCTCCTACCGTGGTCCTCGGGCCCTTCGTCCCAAGAGGAACAGCGCGCCCAGGCCGTGCGGTCCGGCGCCGCCGTGCCGACGCGCGCCGAGCGCCAGAAATGCTGGGACAGCCGCGACAGCTATTTCGCCTGCCTCGACAAGAACAGCATCATTGACGCCCTCAAGCCCGAGGGCGAGGCCGCCGCCAAGAAGGCGTGCGGTGCCGAGAGCGCGCGGCTCGAGCACGACTGTGCCGCGCAGTGGGTAGGGCAGGCCTGTTTTTTTTTCTGTTTGTTGTTCCTGAGAACCTTTTTGCTAACCCCCCCCTCTCCCCCTCCCCCAGGTCGCCCATTTTAAAAAATACCGCGTGGCCAACTACCAAAAGGAACAGCGGCTGGCGGCGCTGCGGGCACAGGGCGCCAACGAGGTGCAGATCCAGACCGGCCCGGGCGACACGATGCCGAACCCAAAAGCGAAAAAGTGAGGCGGCAGCGGCCCGCGGAAAGAAAAAGGTTTAACGGCGTTGGGGACATGGTACTCGCCACTCATGGTCATATACGAACAATACAGTTATACTACAATACAGTTTATAGTTATAATGCATACAACATATCACGTGCGACATATCGACAGTAAGACTTGGATTCTGCTTATTCTAAAATGGGGTGCAAACAAAGTAAAGGAAAGCAGCTAAGAGAAACAGCGCAATGAAAGGCAGACAAGACGAAGAAGAAAAAAAGAGCGACACAAAGAGAGTTAAAGAAAGACGAAAAAGAAAAGAAGAGAGAAGGAACAATGGTATCATGAACATTGAGGGATGCGTGCTGGGATCATTTGATCTTTCTCGCATGGATGATGTAAGCGGTGGTGAAGGGATAATAGAAATGAACATGTGTAGGTATAGACAGTGATGCAAGGAACCAGAAGAGAAACCCAAACGAAGAATGACCGCTTCCGACGCGCAAGACAAGAGAGAAAAAAGAACGCAATGACAAAGAAAGAGAAAAAAGGAAATAAAAAAAGAAAACGGAAAAGAAGGACGACAAGGGTTCACCATCATCATTACATCTTCCACCAAACGTATCCAACTCAATCCAAAACGACACTCTGCTCAGCTCAGCTTAGACGTCCATTGGCAGCGCCGGCAGGTCCTTGTCCAGGCTGTCGCGGTTCACCTGCACCTGCATCTTGACCTTGCGCCCCGACCCCAGCGTGCCCGACCGTGACCGCGTGCCCGACCCCGACACGCCGTAGCCGCTGTCGGCACTCTCGGGCTTCAGGTAGCCAGGCCCGTTGTTGCCGTGGCCCGGGCCCGGGCTCGCCATCACATACCGGCTGTCCTTGACCGGCGTCCTAGGCCGTCCGTCGCTCCCTGCCGAGCGTGTGCTGAGCCGGCTGCTCTGGCTGTGGCCGCCCGTCGACGAGCTCTCGCCGGCCTCGTCAACAATCGGCAGCACTGGCTGCTGGCCCGATTCGCGTCGGTCCGCGTCGCTGTTGCCTGCAGGGCCGTTGTTGCTGTTGCTGCTGCTGCTGCCATTGCCGCCGAGCACAAGTGTCGGCAGCACAATGTTGCCCTTGTGCATCGTCGTGCGTGTCGTCTCGCTGTCGCTGGGCGCCGAGCCCTGCTGGGCTTCGTACTCGGCCGCGCGATGGGCAGCCGATGCGTCGCCGGCGCTGTCCGCGTTGCGTGCCGAGCGGTGACGCAGGCCGCTGGTCCAGTTCGAGGCGCGGCCACTGGACATGCCAGCCGCGTCGTGCTGCTGGTCGTCGTTGTATGCCATCTGACCAGACGGCCCTGCCACAGTGGGCACAGGCACGCCAGCGTCGGCGGCGGCATCGTTACCCCGGTCGTGTGCCTCGCGGGCGGCGTCTTCGGGCGACATCGTGATGCCCGACATAAACTTGAGGAAGCGGTCACCGTACTGCTGCGGCGGCAGGGCCGAGATCTTTTCGCGATCGCTCGACAGGCCCTTCCAAAAGTGCTCAATCTTCTTTACCATGCCATACTAGATTGTTAGTTTTTGTTTTGTTGTTTCTTTAAATGTCCGTAGAAAAAAACTTACGTGAGTCAGGCAGTCAATGACGCCCAAGTAGTAAATCTCCTCGGCCGGCTCATTGTCCTGGTGCGTCGCCTGGAAGCCGCCGTCGTCCTTGTAGAAAATGGACTGCTTGTTGTCGCCCAGCTCGTCGGGCATCTTGTTCTCGCTCTCGTCAATCGGGATCGGCCGCTCCGACTTGAGCATCTGCCGCAGCTCGCGCGTCTTGCGCTGGTGCTCCAGTTTGCTAGGCGTGCGCATCAGCACCGACTGCTGGTCCGACGCCTCCTGGCTGTTCTTTCCATCGCCACGAGGCTCAAACACTTGCAGCGTCTTGCCGCGCAGGTTCTCCTCGTTGCCGCGCCGCACGTCGTGCGTGCCCACCAGCAGCGAGTAGTCCATGATCTTGAGCCGCTGCAGCAGCTTTACGTCCTTTTCCAGCTGCTCCAAGAACAGCCGCTTCTTGATGATGCCCAGCTCCAGGTGCTCGTGGCGCCGCAGCCAGTTGAGGTCCTTGAGCGTCGCGCGCGGGTTGCTGGCCAGCAGCTCCTCGGGGTAGTCGCGGCCAATCGTCGAGCCCTTGAGATCAAACGTCTGGTGGATGTCGCGGTGCGGCGGGAAAAGGTTGTTCATCACCACAAAGTGGATCTTGCGCCCATACGGCATCTTGACCCGGTGCAGCCCGAAAAACTGCGACAGCAGCGTGTTGGGGTTCTCCGTGACGTGCTTGTAGTAATCTTTGAGGATCTTGCGCAGGAACTTGTGCTCCGCGTGGTGGATCGTCTTGATGATGTAGCGGTAGTCGCGCGAAAAGTAAAAGAAGCTGCCGCTCTTGCCGGGCGAGCCCAGCTCCGACAGGATGTACTTGCCGGCCAGGGACATGAGGTAGTCGGCCGGGTCCAGGTGGAACAGCGACCGCAGGTGCCGGAAGACCCACGGCGCGTAGTCCTTGAACTTGAAGTCGTACTTGGCCGAGGGGACCAGCTCGTTGCCGGCAATATCAAACGTCGATTTCTGCTTGGCCTCAAAGTCCTCGTCCGTCAGCGGCCGGTCCAGCTTGGCGTTGGTCCGCGACACCGACACGCGGATGCCCGTCAGCATGTTGTACGCCGCCACCCAGTTCTGGTGCGTCTCGTCGACCGGCGTGCCCACGAGCACCTGGTCGTCGTTTTGCTCCATCCGCCGCTTCTTGCTCGCCCGCTTCTGCCGGTACGCCTCGGCCCACCTAAGGGCGTCCTCGTCGGGTACCACCTCGTCGCGCGGCAGCTCCGAGTGTATTGACCGCGTGTTGCGGCGCCCCAGGCTCAGCGACGCACGCCGGCCACCCACGCTGTTGCTGCCGCTGCCCACGCCGACAGCGGTGGGCGAGAACCGGCCGGATGTGAACATACCGGGGTCTTGGCTGTCGCGCGAGTTGCGGCTCGTGCTGGTCTTGGGCACCTCGAGCGTGTGGCGCTGCTTGATGCCCACGACTGGGGCCGACACCGACGAGCCGGCTGGGTTATACGCGGGCGGCGAAGAAAAGCGGTGTGGCGAAGTCGGCGAGTGGCCAGCCTGCAGTAAGTCGCTGCTGGGGCTCTGGCCATTCACGTGGGGCGAGGATGCAGACGCCACAATGTCGTCAGACGCCCGGATCGGACGCCCGTACATGTCGGGCGTCGTGGTCAGGACCGAGCTGGCGCCGTTGGACGCAATCGAGTGCCTCGGATGCGCATCGTCGGAACCAGCATCGTTCTCCCCGACGTCCTCGGTGCTTGTGCCGTTATGCCAAGCATTGTGCTGCTGCGGCGGCGAGGCGCGCGTGCGGTCTACCATCACAATGGGGTTCGGGACGCAGATGGGGCCACCATTTGGCAGAGCTTTTGATTTCCGCGTCATGGATTCCGGCTTGGGCGGGGGTGGCGGCGGGCCAGTCGGGGCTTCGGGCCGGTATGTGGAGGAGGCGAGGGACGCAGAAGAGAGGCGCGGCACGGACGATGCCATGTGCGGGCTGGCTATCGGTTTCGGCGGCGGCGGCGGCGGTGCGCGTGATGGCTGCTCGGGCGAGATGGACTTTGTGAGCGAGGCGGTGCGGTCACTAAAGCGGTCGTCCAAGGTGACGTCGGTCATCGCCGTCGTGGTCTGGGAGCTGGTGGCCCCTCCGCTGTGGTGGCCGTTCATGTCGGCCGACGAGGCGGCAGACGACGCGTCGTCCACAGTGGGCGCGGGCGACTGTTGGGGCTCGTAAAAGGCCAGCGGGTCATCGGCTAATTTGCGGCCGTTGAGGGGAGGTGACGGAGGCGGCGACGATGGTGGCGGTGGCGAGAAACGCAGGGGACGCGGGCCATTGACGTTGACGGGCGCGAGTGCCTGGCCGCCCGTGATCTTGGACGCCACGGCCTTGCTGAAAGCCGTCTCGACGTCGGCCGACGAATGTGTCGTCGTCGTCATGTACGAGCGGTTCTCTTCAAGGGAAAAGGAGGGCATCGCAAGAGGGGGGGTATTGAAACGCCTAGATAGTCGAATCACGCCACTCAAACGCAGGCCGAATTATGATACGGCTCAGTCGGCAGACACAGTCAAAGGACAGCTGGCAAGTGTTGAAAAAACGGCTATCAGGAAATGTTGTTGTCCGCCGGCATGTCGTGTCGGTCGGTCGGTCAGGTCGAGGAGACGATAAGCGACGGCGGTCGGCTCGAGACACGGCCAGTCGACGGGATCAGATGCCCAGCGTCGGCGAAAAGCGTAGGCACTGAATCGTATAAAAACGTCGTGGGATGGACGGGACGGCGTAGTCGTGTGATCTGGCGATGGCCAGTCGGTGATGATGGAAGGTGTGTTGACGACGACGAGGGCAGATTGAGCGATGGGCAACGGCAACGAGCGACCGAAGGGAGAAAAAGACGCGCTAGTGATTGCAAAGTACTCAAAGAGCGAAAACGGCGAAAAATAAGAGATGCAGAGAGTCGTGACGGCGGCTGGGTAAAGAAGGAAGAAAAAAAGAACGGCGGGTTTGGCGATGTTGGTTGGGTGCTAGGACGAGCTCGACGGCGAGGGAGGGAGGCGGAAATTGAAGAGGTTGAGGAGGAGAGATGAGAGAGAGAAAGGGCAAGGCCACCGCCAGAAAGGGGAGCCAGCAAGGACCCAGCACAAGCCAAAAGGGCAAGAGCAAAACCGGGGCCTGCCGGCGAGAGCGAGGAAAAGTTGGCAGTGTGCTCGTACGGAGTACAGTATGACACTGTGCGGTGTTGGTGGGCACGGTGTGTTGCGGGCAGGGGGGCAGGCTGGCGCGGTCGCAGGTGCGAATTGGGGGCCGGTTGTGGCCAATTAGGGCGCTGATTGCGGCCAATTAGGGGGCCCAGGCCGGAAAGACAGTGTGAGACGCAGCATCACACCATACCGCCAGAGATTACGCAGGCTGGTGGCAGATGCACTGTGTTGTTGCCGTCTGGAGATACTGGGCATCGCACTTTCCGTTTTGGTCTCCTTTGTAACACAACTTTCGCGAGTTTCTTTCTGCTCAATGGCCGGCATTACCTAATCAATCGCTACAACGTCTACTCGTATTTCCGAGTGCTCGTACTCAATCACTGTGAAATGTTCACGATTTCAAACTCGTAAACATAAACAACCGTCTGCTTTTTCCATCTCCCCGCTCATATCAAACAATGTCCTCGCCTCGTCCTGCTACTCCGTATGTCGCCAAAATAAATACACATACGAGCCACCCGCTAGCCTCGGCCAGCCGAGATGCTCCCTCGAAGGACGCTGAGATGGCTGTACGGGCAACGGCATGCGAGTACGAACGGGCGAATGCTCTCTGGCGCTGCTAGCCGTTGCCAGTGACTTTTTATTCTACAATGCTGCAGGGCCTGCAGAAGCTAGCAGCGCGCGGACACCCAAGGGGCCACAAGTTCCCGAGATCCCGTATCAATTTAAGAAGCTCAATTCCAAGAAACGACGCGACAATTTTGTGAATTGCGATACTCTGGGCAGCTGTTTACGAACCGGTATGGAGAACGGAGTATGGCATTACGAATACTCTGCTATTATGGTGGGTTGTCTTTGAGATTCTGCCTCGCCACGTCGTTTCGTAAGATGGGCCTAATCCCATATGTACCTTTGAACTTTTGATTTTGTACGGAGTACTGTGAATTGTTCTCCCTCTCTCTGTCACCTCACCCTCTCATCTGCCATCCGTCTGTCTCATGCTGTGCTCGCCACGTTGCCGTTGTCGTCTGTCTCTCCTCTTGTGCTCTCTTCGTCGTTCCCCCTCCTATCTTTTTTGTCCATCTTCCTCCCCCCCCGTGCAACGCAAACCCCTTCCCTTCACCCCCTCCCCTCGCAACCCCCCCGTCTCGCTCGTATTTCCTCCGCTAATCTGGTTATGCTCGCTTCATTCAGTAAGGCGCCTTCTCCATCGCACCCCCACAGCTCATTTCACTCCAGTCCAGCCGTTTGCACGCCAAGTGGGAGCGAGCGAGTCGACGGAGAGCGAGTCCGATGACGATGCCGTCCCCTCGTACTGAGTGAGTACGGAGTACTTTGTACCTGCACTCATGTTTCCACATCCAACTCGGAATAGGAACCACGGCGCCGACCCTTTGATTGACGCATGGAGTGCGTATTCGCCATCCGCCCCCTGACAGCCCACTGTGGCCACTGTGGTACGGAGTACGGAGGAGTACTGTAGCAGTGTGCGTCGTAGGCCTCCGGCTTCGAGAACATTACTTTCCAGGGAGATTGGTTGTACGGAGTTTGGGTAGAGACCGTCTTTCAGGACTGTCCAGCAAGTCCTGTACTGATTGCATACTCAGTACTCTGTGTTGCCAGTCAGTCGGACATACTTTCACACCATCCTCACCATTCGTCTAATGTATGCAGCAAAGTCCAAAGAAAAGAAAAGAAAACAAACAAGTCATACGACGTCTACAAATAGTCCATGCAAGGCGTAAGCTGTAGGCTTGCAGCAGTGGCGTGCAATATTGCACCCGAAATAGCAGCTGAAGAAATAGAAGCTGAATTCATCTCACATGCGGAAAAAAAACAGTTAAAAAAACAGTTAAAAAAATAAAAAAGACAATGCAAAATGAATAAACGCCCAAGGTATCGTAACATCTATCGATCTACACACACTACCCGCCCGCCACCACCGCCAGCCCCGCGTATATCATCTTCTTGACCGCGTAAAATGTGCCGCCCGTCTGGGACGACGGCCCGCCGCTGCTGCCCGCCGGCAGCCCAATGCTCTCGACCTCGACACGGCCCGTTGTCGTCTTCTTCACCGCCACCGACCCGTCAATCACCAGCATGCCCTCGCCGCGGAACTCGGCCGTGTGGCCCGATGCCTGCATGGCGCGCCGCAGGTCCGCCAGCCGCAGCTCGCCCACGTGCAGCGGCTGCGTGCCGGCCCGCGCCGTTGCCAGCGACACGTTGCTCGGCAGCAGGTCGAGCGTCGGCAGGGCCGCACCGGTTGAGGCTGATGCCGGCACAATGGCTGTGCTTGTGCTGGTCCCATCCGTCTTTTGCCGCTTCGCGTCGTCGCTACTGTCGGGCCCCGCCGCCACCGCGCCCGGATGCAGTTGGCCGGTCATGGTAACAATGCCGAGGCCGCGCAGATTCTGCCATTTCAGCTTCTTGACCAGCGCGTCCGCCAGCTTGACGGCCCAGGCGTGCGTGTCGACGCTGGCGTCCACGGGCGGTTCGCCGACGCGCGGCAGCAGCACGTCGACGTCGCCGGGTGCGACGCCGCGGTTGGCGCTGACGGCGCTGCGGTACTGCGCGGCGACGGCCTGGGTCTCGGCATCGCTGCCGCCGACCAGGATCAGCTTGCGCGGTTCGATTAAAGGCAGCAAAATCTCGAGATTGCGCGCCGTGTGCAGGCCCGAGTAGTCGACGTAGCCAATGCGCAGGCGCACGGGCACCGTCTCGGTCGTCACGATGAGCTTGGCCGGCCCGACGACGACGGCGGCTGCGGCGGCTGCTTCGGCTGCTGCGTCTTCCTCGGCTTCGTCGTAGTAGTCGCCGTTGCCGTTGCCGTTGCCGTAGTCGCCGTCGCCGTTGCGGACGCCCATGCGACGGTTGTTGTTGTCATCACCGTCGCTGTCGTCGCCGCCGCGCGTCCGGCGTTTGCCGTTAACGTCATTCTGCTGCATCCGCTTATCCCTGTCCTGGTCGGCGACGCCGACGTCATCCCACTTGCGCTTCTTGCCGAGATCGTTGCCGGCCGCTGCCGCATTAGCCGCCGCCGCATTCTTCGCCTCATTGCCAAAGGCCTCCTCGTCGCGCTCCTCAGCCCGCAGGTACTCCTCCGGCCGGATCAGCTCGCCAAAGTCGTCGTTGCGCTTGCGGCGCACCGGCACGGGAAAGATGCGCTCGCGGCCCTTTTTGCCGCGCACGTCGTAGTCGTAGTGGCCCTTGCGCTTGATCAGGATGGTGACGCCCAGGTCCTCGTCGCGCAGCACCACCTTTTTGCGGCTCGCCTGGCCGAGCGTCGTCGACACGTTGAGCAGTTTGCCTTGTTGCTCGCCGTCCGACTCTTCGTCCGAGTCCGACGACGACGAGAAAACGTCGTCGTCGTCGCCGCCCCCGCCAATGCCACCGGCCGCAGTACCACCAAACGCGTCCGCCAGTCCACCGCCCACGCCTAGTGTGCCGTCACCGCCGCCTGCCCCGGCCCCGGCCTTGGAAACGAGAGTGGACTGCAACTGCCGCTGCGTCGCGAGCCACTGCTGGTAGAGGTCGAGCTCGGCGCCCTCGAGGGCCACCTTGCGGGCGTCGTGAAACTCGAGCGTGCGGCCGCCGCCATTGACCAGCTGGCTGGCGTGGTCGTCGCTGTCGTTTTCGTGTGCCTCGCGGCTGTTGTTTTGGCGCCACCACTCCCAGAGCGTGCGTGCCAGCGACGGCGCTTTATCGTCGGCGGGCGCGCCCGGCACCTCAGTCAGGATCACCAGGTTCTGCGGGTCGTCGGCGATCCGCCGCAAGATCTCCTTGGAGAACCCCCACTCGAGCGACGCGTCGCTGGCCAGAATGACTTTGCCGCCGCCGCCTGTTGCCGGCTGGTTGAGGGCACGGTCCACCTGGATCTTACGCTCGAGCAGACGCACATGCCGCAGGTCAAACGGACCGGCCTCTTTTGTTTTGTTGTCGTCACCACCACCACCACCACCACCACCGCCGTTAAACCGCCCACGGCCATTATTATTATTATTATTGGCTTGCCGTGCGTCGCCGGCGACCGTCTCAAACTCTTGCACAATGCTGTCGTTCATCCACTCGAGCAGCGTCCGCGCATGCCGCACCAGACTGCCCGACGTGCGGCCGGCCAGGTACAGCCGGGACCGCGACAGGTTGGCGTGGCGGTCGGCGTTGCGGTCGGCGTGGCCACCCGCCGTCGACAGGGCCGCCGCCTCGTTGCGCCACGCGTGCTCCAAAAAGTAGGCCAGCTCGAGGATGCGCGCCGTCGAGTCAACGGGGATCAGCACGGTGCCGCCGCGCACGACGCAGGCGCGAATGGTCTCGAGCAGCTGCTCGTCGCGCAAGCCGGGGCGAACGACTTGGGGTGCGCGGCTGCTGGACACGAGGGCCGTGGGCTTGCGCAGCTGCTCAATGACCTCGGACGAGCCACCAGCGCCGCCCCCAACGCCGCCGCCGCCGCCACCAATCCACGCGGCTCCGGAAAACACATTCTCCTTATACTGGCCCCAGTCGACGCCGTAGACAATGGACTCGAGCCCGTGCTGAATGTGCCACAGCGTGCCGCCGAGCGTGCGGCCGGCATTATATGCCGTAATGGTCAGGCCGGTCAGCGGCGGCAGGTTGGGCGGGCCCTGGGGCTGGTGCGGCTGCGAGTACTTGAGCTCGCGGACGAGCGAAAAGTAGCGCGTAATCTCGTCGGGCGAGGGCGCGGGCAACAAAAAGCGGCTGTGCTCGGCGGCGTGCGACTGCTCGTACGAGTAGGCGACCTCGGTCAGCGACGCACGCGGGATCGTGGCGGCGGCCAGCGGCGTCGACGCATACAGGTCCTGCAGCAGCGTGCGGCCCAGGTCGATGACGGGCTTGGTGGCGTAGATGGGGATCCGGGCAAACTGCGGGAAGTTTTTGCAGCAGTGGGCAAAGGCGGCCATGTGCGAGACGGTGGCGTGGGTCAGCAGCACGAGCGAAATGGTCGGGATCTGGCGCTCCAGCTCGCGCAGCTGCTCCGTGTCAAAGGCCTCGTCCCAGCCGACGTCCACCAGCACCTTGACGCCGCCGTCGAGCTCGAGCAGCGACTGCGACGCCGTCGACTCGGACCGCGCGCCCTGCAGCGGGCAGAACGTAAACATGGTGGGCGTATTATTATGTTTGATTCATTGGGGCGTAAGGGTCGTGGCAAAATATGTCGTTCTGTCGGGTTTTCTCGCTTGCTGTAGTATGGTTGTCGCTGTCACTCGTTGTCGCCCGTAGACACTAACCACCACCTGAAGCTATTCGCAACCGCGTCGCGCTGTTCTGCGTTAGCGCCGCTTACTAAGCAGTGACGTTCAGCTTTGCCTCGCTTCGGACCGGAAGAACCCTTCGGACAAAGCACCCGGGCCAGCCCAGCCCAGCCAAGGCCCCTGAACGACCCTGCTCCGCCAAAACCCCCACTACGGAGTACGTACCTTTGTACCCGTACAAGTACGATAGCTGGCCTTATTAGCGGTCTGCCGCCCTAGTTAGTACTCGTAGCTGGAGTCGATCGCCATTGCCTGGATTATGTCACCCTTTTTTTGGCGGCAACGTGTCCAAGCCTCCTTCACACGACGACAACGACCACCACTTGTTATTGTTTCTGTATCTCTCTCCGCCCTGGCGTCGACGATCCTACGCGCCAGCGCCATCCTTCCGTACCCAATCTCACTGTAGCATGGACTACAGGGCAGTCTAGCGTTTGACACGTCTTTCACGTCTTTCACGTCCGTTTTTCCCGATAATCAGCTATATCTCAAGCTTCCCCGCCGCTTTCGCAACGAGTGCTCTCTGGCTCGCCGTCCACCATGTCCGACTACGCCATGTTCCACGCCCTCGGGCAGGGCGAGCAGCTCGACCCCAACGACCCCCAGCGCACGACACAGCCCGCCGCGCCGGCTTTCGTTCCCCCCATTGCGCAGCAGCCGTACCAACAGCAGCAGCAGGTGCCTCAACAGCTGCTGCAGCAGCCCTACCCTCAGCAGCAGCAGCAGTACCCTCAGCAATACCAGCAACAGTACCAGCAGCCGCAGCAGTTGCCGCCGCAGCAGCTTTCCCCGGGCTACGGTGCCCCGCCACCACAGTTTGCCGGCCAACAGTTTGCCGGCCAGCAGACGCCATATAGGGGCACACCCTCGCCCGCCGGCCAGGGCTTTGGGGCCCCTCCTCCGTCAGCTGGCCTGGTGGGTGCCGACGGTGGCCTGGCAGCACAGATGGGCGGCATGTCACTCGGCGGCGGTGGCGTCGACCCCAACCATCACACGGCGGCCGCAGCACGGAAAAAGAAAAAGGACCGCCACGCATACCACACGGTCGAGGCGCCGGTCGGGGGCTCGTTCTCGGCGGCAGCCATGTCGGCGGGGCCTGTGACGGGTGGCATCCCGGGAATCCCTGCGCCTGTTGTGCCCGGCACGCCCGTGACCCCGCTGCCGAGCCAGTTCCCGGCGCCGGCCAGCGGGCCGTTTAATGCAGCGGGCAGTGACGGCCTTGCAGCCCCGGCCATGGCTCCCGGTGCCGGCCAGCAGGTGTCCAACGACGACATCCCCAGCGTGCCGCTGTCGCGCGACGGCGTGCAGCCGCACTTCTTGACCAACGTGTACCCGACGTTTGAGCGGCACGTGCCGCCACCGGCAGCCATCTCGTTTGTGGCGTTTGACCAGGGCAACTCGTCGCCCAAGTACACGCGGCTGACAATGAACAACATCCCGTCGACGCCCGAGACGCTCAAGGAGACGGGCCTGCCGCTGGGCCTGCTGCTGCAGCCGCTGGCGCCGACGCAGCCGGGCGAGCAGGAGGTGCCGGTGCTGGACTTTGGCGAGGCAGGCCCACCGCGGTGCCGGCGGTGCCGGGCGTACATCAACCCGTTTATGATGTTCCGGGCGGGCGGCAGCAAGTTTGTGTGCAACCTGTGCACGTACCCCAACGACACGCCGCCCGAGTACTTTTGCGCAACGTCGCCGCAGGACGTGCGCAACGACCGCGACCAGCGGCCGGAGCTGAGCCGCGGCACCGTCGAGTTTGCGGTGCCCAAGGAGTACTGGACGCGCGAACCCGTGGGCCTGCGCTGGCTGTTTGTGATTGACGTGACGCAGGAGTCGTACAACCGCGGGTTTCTCGAGGCGTTTTGCGACGGCATCCTCAACGCGCTGTACGGCAACGACGCGGGCGCGGAGGGTGCGGACGGCAGCGCGGCGCCACGCAGCATTCCCGAGGGGGCGCGCGTGGGCTTTGTGACGTACGACAAGGAGGTGCATTTTTACAATGTGAATGCGAGCCTGGAGCAGGCGCAGATGATGATCATGCCGGACATTGAGGATCCGTTTGTGCCGCTGAGCGACGGGCTGTTTGTCGACCCCTACGAGAGCAAAGCCGTCATCTCGTCGCTGCTGACGCGGCTGCCGCAGATCTTCTCGACGGTCAAGAACCCGGAGCCGGCGCTGCTGCCGACGCTCAACGCGGCGATTGCGGCACTGGAGGCGACGGGCGGCAAAGTGGTGTGCTCAGTGACGACGCTGCCGACATGGGGGCCGGGTTGCCTGTTTATGCGCGACGACGGCAAGCACGCGCTGGGCGAGACGGACAAGAAGCTGTACACGACAGAGCACCCGGGGTGGCGCAAGGCGGCGGAGCGCATGACGGGCGCGGGCATCGGCGTGGACTTTTTCCTGGCGGCGCCGTCGGGGGGGTTCCTGGACATTGGCACGATTGGGCACGTGTCGGCGACGACGGGCGGCGAGACGTTTTACTATCCCAACTTTGTGGCGGGCCGCGACAATGCGAAGCTGTCGCTCGAGGTGCGGCACACGGTGACGCGGACGACGGGGTACCAGGCGCTGGTCAAGGTGCGGTGCAGCAACGGGCTGCAGATTGGCAGCTACCACGGCAACTTTGTGCAGCACACGCTGGCGTCGGACCTGGAGTTTGGCGTGATTGACAGCGACAAGGCGATGGGCATCACGTTTAGCTACGACGGGAAACTGAACAGCAAGCAGGACGCGCACTTCCAGTCGGCGCTGCTGTACACGACGGCGAGCGGGCAGCGGCGCGTGCGGTGCAGCAACGTGATTGCGAGCGTCAGCGACAGCGCGCGCGAGTGTCTCAAGTTTGTGGACCAGGACGCCGTGTACGCGCTGCTGGCCAAGGAGGCGGCGACGCGCGTGGCGACGACGGCGGCGACGCTCAAGGAGACGCGCGCGTGGCTGACGGAGCGCACGATTGACGTGCTGGCGTCGTACCGCAAGCACCAGGCGTCGCAGTCGCACCCGCCGTCGCAGCTCATCATGCCCGAGCGCCTCAAGGAGTTTTGCATGTACATGCTCGGCCTCGTCAAGACGCGCGCCTTCAAGGCCGGCAGCGAGACCACGGACCGCCGCGTCCACGAGCTGCGCATGGTCCGCAGCATGGGCGCCCTCGAGCTCAGCCTGTACCTGTACCCGCGCATCCTGCCGCTGCACAATTTGCAACCGGAAGAAGGGTTCCCCGACCCGGAGACGGGCCACCTGCGCATGCCGCCGGCGATGCGGGCCACGTTCAGCCGCGTCGAGCCCGGCGGCGTGTACCTCGTGGACAATGGCCAGCAGTGCATCCTGTGGATTGAGGAACACGTCTCGCCCAACCTGCTGGCCGATTTGTTTGGCAGCAGCGGCGGCGACGGCGACGGCGACGGCGATGGCAACGGCGACGGCAACGACAGCAACGTGCAGTCGCTCAAGAGCCTGGACCCGTTCATGTCGACGCTGCCCGTGCTGGCGACGCACCTCAACGCCCAAGTGCGCAACATTATCGAGTTTCTCAAGACGCTGCGCGGCAGCAAGGGGCTCACCATCCAGCTGGCCCGCCAGAAGCTCGACGGCGCCGAGCTCGAGTTTGCGCGCCTGCTGGTCGAGGACCGCAACAACGAGGCCCAGAGCTACGTCGACTGGCTCGTGCACATCCACAAGAGCGTGCAGCTGGAGCTGGGCGGGCACCGCAAGCGCGAGGACTATGGCGACGGGTCGGCCATGGCGGCGTCGTTTAGCGGGCTGCGGCCTGCTTACTGGTAGGTGTTGCGGTTGCAAAGGTTCGAGATGGTGGAGCTGAGAGTGTGCGAGGGGACGGCTTTGCAGGAGACAAAACATGGCGAGAGAGAGCTGTTAAA